>JALPQI010014337.1:0-46079 GCA_025490895.1 Thaumatotibia leucotreta | reverse complement strand
TCAGCCCGTGAGCGCCCACTACTAAGAGTAGGTCTCTTCGCGTACGCCGTTCGTCCCGGTCTTGTGGCAATCTAAGGGTCTCCCCAAACTAGTCGACGCCGTTTCGGCAAATCGCGTACGGAAAAAGCTTTATGTCAACGCAATAAGAGCGAGTACGTCGTCAATCGGCTCGGCCGACGCGAAACGACGTCTTTCGACGGGAAAACGGCGTTTTGACGTAAAGCTGTTCGCATTCGAACGACACTGTTTGCACACGTTCGCATTCGTAAATCTCCTAATACTGCCGTACGGTCCCGGAAAGAGTTGAACGGCTCCGATCACGGCTGAGTACCTACGATAAGGACCGGTCAGAGCTAGCGGAAGCCGTTCAGCGTCTTCGACGGCCGAACATAGCTGACGACGGCCGAAAAGAGCCGATGACAGCCGAAGTAGCTACTGATGCGTTTGTATTTATTCATTTGAATTATCACCCACATTAAACACTGCAATAGATCTGACAACACGAAGTAATACTGTCGTAATCATACACGTCTGTTCAATTTCAAACTCTGATACTAACAACCAGTCTCCAAAAATGAGATTTATGATTGCCGATCACCCGCTGTCCTATCTATCTGTTCGTCGGACTCAGCGGCTGTACAGTGTGGGTCAATAGAAAAAGAAAAAAAGGTAAACAAACCTGCAAACCTGAATTACTTCGTAACCACATACTTTCCAAACACAATCTTGATACTTATCCACAACTTAGACCCTTAAACCTTGTGTTCACATACATTTTTAGTTAAAATATCTGATATTTATTAATAATTAAGCACAAAGAAATCTTCGGACGTGTTTTACGATATTATGTCAAGGGCTAGTCGAGATTTTTTACTCATCGAAATTTATCTTGTCTATGAAAAAACTAACATTTGTAGTGATGGGACATAAAACAGTTTTATTCCGTTATCGATTCGGTTTTATTCGATCGATTGTTTTAGTCACGCGATTTTCTTATTTTTTTCTTTGATATTACGAGTATACCCAACAATATACAAAAATGATTGTTCGTGAGTCATTTGGGAAACTATTGATGTGTAGTACCTACAACGTTAAGCGGCATAATTCGCGGACTTCGTGGCGGAGTTTAATATCGGATACGTGAGTATGCGGCTTAACCATGACTGCCAGAAGTGGCGGTAAATTGAGAAAAACTAAAGACGGGTATTTAAAAAAAATGCTACTTTTTCGTGTTATTACGGGTTTTGTGTATTATTATATTCTTCTGATATTTACTTTATTACGGCTTAGCTTTTATATTTGGACTCCGATAATTGTAATTTGATTGGATTTTTGCAACTGGTTAAACTACGACTTGGCTATTTTATATATGGACTAAGATAAACATTGTAATTTCGTTACACTTTTGCTACAGAATAACGCAACTTGACTTAGCTATTTACGGGCCTCATTTCGTCTTCAAAAGGTTTGTTATAAAGGTAACTTCTTTTAAATTAAACTCAAAAGTGTAGATAAATGAAAAGTAAATGTATGTCTCTTTATCTAACTTTATTTTAGATTACAATGAGATTTACTTAAAAGCAATGTCGCTATGAAAGACACACACTGTATTGAGTTCGTAATTATTTCGCGAAGGATATATTTGGTCGATTAAAGTTAATACTATTCCCATCGGTCCCATCACTATTTTCATAGACAACAAATGCGATTGCCGGTCCGCCATATTTGTTTACCTTTTTTTCTTTTTCTATTGACCCACAGTTTACTCGTGCTGTCTGACGTCTCGACGGCAGGACGGAGCACGGGAGAGTCGACCGCCGCTTTACAACTGTTGCGATAGCAAATCGCAGGCGATCGAGCGTTTCTACGGCCGCAAGGAGGGTGAGACTGCTTAACGCAGGTGTTCAACCGCGGAGACGGTCGATCGGCTAAATGCGAATAGTGTGGTGTAAAACACTCGGCGAAAGCCGACTCCGCGTCGACTGGATTGGTGAGACCCTTACCCAAAAGCGACTCACAGATTTCGTAATATCGTCGGCCTATCAAGCAGGTCGTCCGACACTACTTTTTCCTACAAATACATATTTTGCTATTATGTATTTGTAGGTTATACATATTTTCATTTGCATGCTACATAAAAGCAAACTTAAAACTAGCCTAAAATTTTATTACAGGTAAAGTAGGTATAGTTACAGACTCGTAAGCTCATGGCAAATGGTATTCGTTCGAAACGTGTGAGTTAAAGAGGGCATTTGTTGAGTAAAACATTTTTTTTGAGCTTTCGATACATTTTTAAGCACATTGTGGTAACTGCTTTTGATAAAGAAAGAACTACCTATTAGGAATTTAATCTAGCACTACAGCGTAACTATTTTTTATTACAAATTGTAATATTAGTTACAATACAAGGTACATATGTATATTTATTGTTTCATAATTACAATCTCTAAATAGGTATATGAACATGTTACAAATAAAATCTTACATTGTGGGGAGCTTTTAAGTTGCCTGACATAATACGTAACTAGCGTAGGTAGGTATAACCGTTTAACATGAAGTAACAAAATTCGATACGAAATTGTATTTCAATAATAAATCATGGTCATAAATATTGTCTTCGTAGCAGATGTATTACCTACTCATGTTCGTTTTACTTTAGATAATAAAGATAAGGCTTTTTATGTTCGAAGAGAACACGTGCCACCCGTGATTTAACGATTTTTTACAGCTTAACTATATTGATCGAGTTATACAAGGTATATTACTTGCGTGTCCTGTAATGGGTTAGTGTTATCTTCCGGTCAGCGACACTGAAATTAATAGACTACAAATCAACGGTGGACTCGGTAAATCACGGTGTTTATGAGTCATTCAAGTCTCCGGTGTGAGGCCGAGCGACCTCCGCACTGATTTGCAATCTCGATCCCTCTATGCAGTGCTTCAATATAGGTACTATGCATCATTTTATTATGGCCATACGTTGACAGTCTACTAGCCTTTTTTTCTTATTTGTTTAATTTCATTGCATTGTAATACTGTAGGTACACTCAAGATTCTCAAGAAAAGAGAAGTTTACAGTATTTCCTGTCAAAGATAAAACCTTACCCATTGTTTTGCTCTTGATTCGACAGCGCGTGTGTTGTCCACATACTGTCTAGTAGGGCTCCCGGTATCCGTGTTACCCGCAGACACGTGTACACGAATCCTTAGCACCGGCGGTACTAAGAACCCGAACGACACGAAACGCCAAGAAACGTTTCCAACTTAGAAACGTTTCCAAGCGCGGGTCCGCGGATCCACTTAGAAACTTTTCCAAGCTTGAGTCTTGCGGATCCATTGTAATTGAATATTCGAAAAACCTATGTTTTATTAGTAAAAAGTCTGAAACAAAACAATACCTACCGAAAAATTCGCAGTTTTTTACGAATTACGCAGCTAGAGATTTTCTTTGTTGCAGGTTAAATGCGGTTCAATACTTTGTTCAAATATAAAATCGTACCTATATTTTAGATTGCCACTGCCACTACACATTGAGGGCGGACCAGACACAGGTACTCGGGTATCCGTGTCTTAATTACACGGTTCCTAATGAAACGTTCCCAACGGGTAAGAAACCCGTTTCCCGGTAGCAAAGAAACGGGTACACGGAAACGGGTACACGAAACCCGGACACGACCGAGAGCCCTACTGTCTAGTTGTAATAAATACTCTTAGTGCTCTTAGTACCCAGTTAACTAAAGTTTATTCAAACATTTTACTACCTAATAGATATATTAGTATTCTGTTTTGGTGTGGTAGTTATGGTATAATATATATTCCTTAGTAAATTGAAATGTTTATGGTTTAAGAATTTATTTTTATGGTTCAATACATTGCTTTTTTATTTGCAGAAGACCTCATAAATGCAATGCCATTACCTGGCTCCTGTATCTGTCTACGGCCGCGTAGGCCTTTGTTGATGTGAACACGAGCCCTTTTGTAGAAAGTGTTCTATGTGCGTCGACGCAAAGCTTCCAGTTTTGGGAGCGAGCACGCACGCGATGACTGGCTTCATGAATATTTAGATGAGCAGTGCTTCATTAGCGCAGTCACTTGTTCGTCGAAGGAAGCGGGCGTGGCGGGATTGTGTTCTCCCTGTAAGCCTGTGCGGCGTCGGGGCACCTCCAGTGCACCTCGAGTTCATTCAACCAAATATGATTTATTTATATCCTCATAATCTTTATTATTCATTCATATTTTTCAATTTAATTCTTAACATGTAAATGGCTTATCAATTGTATTTAATTAACAGTCATAGATTCAGATCATGCTTATTGCGACGACTTTAATATAGAACCGAATAATTATTTACAATCAGAGAATATAGATATTGGATTTATCTTGTGGCTTTTCATATTAAGTGGCACTTTTTACGAAATTTTTAAAATCAGAGTTGAGTTACAAATTATTTTCGTAGGAAATTAAATGAATAAGGTAGGTATACCGTGTAATTCGGAATGACAGAAAACGTCATTCCTAAAATTAAAAGAATCTAACGCTTTCATAATATTCAGGATTAACCCAATACAAAATAACACGCACTTATACAGGGTGACCTTTTTTCGACCGTTCAAATTCTACGTAGTGAATGTGTAGGTCATACTGACCAACTTTTACTATGGGGACAAAGTCGAAATCGCGAAAAAAAATCAGCTGTTTCATACATTTCGGCCGGCGTAATGCCGCCAATTTGTATGAAACAGCAGATTTTTTTTTCGCGATTTCGACTTTGTCCCCATAGTAAAAGTTGGTCAGTATGAGTGAATGTGTATTCACTACGTAGAATTTGAACGGTCGAAAAAAGGTCACCCTGTATATCTACTCAATTTGAATCTGTCGTAGTCCGTCAACACTACCCTAAACTTGGCAGAATATAAAAAAATCGTGCGTTCTAGCCTCCTCGCCGCTGCGTAGAGCAAAAAATTCTGTCTTTAAAAAAAATACAAAAAGTGGATCAAAAAGTATGTATAATATAAAGACACACTGCCAAGTTAAGGGTTAAAAACTTAATGTATCACAAACTCTCAAGACACCGTTGAACTATGTGCTAGTATAGAAATCGTCAGTAGAATCTAAAAAACTTATAGGTATAGACATTAGCTATTGTTGAAGGGTCCTGTGAACTTTCACCTTATTAATATTCAACGATTCCGCTGTTACCTATTTAACCTCTCGCGAATCAACGTCATTGTTCTGACACCGAAATGAAAGTTCTTTATATGCATATTACTTCTTCGATTCGACAGATTATCACGTAAACATAATGGGTATGTAGGCACGATAGTATAGCACCGAAGTTACATGCAAGTGTTTTGTACAATTGGTGTGCACATATTGTGTTATAATTACATAGATGATTAATATATGATATTCAAAATCACAAGTTTAAAAAAAATGTTGTGAATGGTGCACAGGACAAACAACTTTTGCGACATACATAGTACATACCTTGTTGTAGCATGATTATTTAATAAAATAGAATACATTTCCAACAGTTTATATTATAATTTTCTAATGAAAAAATTAGACACATAAATAAGTCAATCAAATATCGGAAAACAAATTCAATTGTCAAATTTAAAACTAGATATATTATTTCAAACACATCTTCGACAACGCAGAGGTTGCGCCCAAGGAGGCGCTAACATACTCCCCCTCCTCGAGGAGGTGAATCCTCGAGCGTAACAAACACTCCTTGAGGCTTTGGCAAGGCACACACTCGATGAACTGCTCTTCGTATGGTGCCACGTGCTGTATTTATATCCACTACTCTGGGTATATCATCTTGCCCAGGGTACAGCTTGATAACGCGTCCCAATCGCCATTTCATTGGAGGAATGTTTGGTTCCTTAACAACTACAACATCAAATAAAACTATGAAAACGGATAAACTCGCGTATATTAACTAATTTTAACTTCATTAATAATTAATAATCGCGTATATTAACTAATTTTAATGAAGTTAAAATTAGTTAATATACGCGAGTTTATCCGTTTTCATAGTTTTATTTCATGAGTAATCCTCGCGGTAACCGAAGAAAATATTAACTACAACATCGTTAATCTGCAGTCGTTGTGTATCGACCTTCCACTTGTTTCGTTCTTGTAATTCGGCAAGAAATTCTTTGTGCCATCGTTCCCAAAATTGCTGTCGCATTTGTTCAATGTGTTCGTGTCTGCATAAGCGATTTGGATTCACATTTAGAAGGTTCGGAGACGGTAAAGACATCAATGATTGACCAATCAAAAAGTGTCCTGGTGTCAATGCTTCCAGGTCGTTGGGATCGGTAGATAGATAAGTCAGTGGTCTGGAGTTTAATATTGCTTCGATTTGCGTGAATAAAGTCGCCAAC
Source organism: Thaumatotibia leucotreta (assembly GCA_025490895.1). Lineage (NCBI taxonomy): Eukaryota > Metazoa > Arthropoda > Insecta > Lepidoptera > Tortricidae > Thaumatotibia > Thaumatotibia leucotreta. The sequence goes on along the minus strand of JALPQI010014337.1, from coordinate 39,687 downwards.
TCTTCGAAGGTCATGTGGGTGTTTCCTAGCACCCTTGTAAGGTGAAACTTGGCTGACTTCACTCCAGCTTCCCATATCCCTCCGAAATGTGGAGAATAAGCCGGCGAGAACACGAACTTTATACCCTCATTAGCCGACCAAGAACCTACAGGACTATTACTGGCTTTTAAAAAGGAAGCAAGCTCATTGTTTGCTCCTACAAAATTCGTACCATTATCGCAGTGAATCTCGCATGGATAACCGCGACGAGAAATAAACCGACGAAGGCATTGAATGAAAGCGTCGGAAGAGAGGCTACTGACAAGTTCCAAGTGCAAAGCCCTTGTCGAGAAACAAACGAACAGAGCTAAGTAAGCCTTGGTTATTTTACAGCCCCTTCCTTTACGATCTGTAATTAAAAATGGCCCTGCAAAGTCAACCCCACACACCTTAAAAGGCAAACTTGGAGTGACTCTAGTTTCAGGCAAGTTTCCCATTATAGGGTTTATGCTTTTTGCCTTCATGATCCAGCATGTTTTACATCTATTGACCGTACTCCTAGCTAAATTCCTACCACTTATTGGCCAGAATTCATTTCGTAGATTATTTAATATCAACTGAGAAGGTCCGTGCAAAGTTTTAAAATGCTCACGAAGAAAGAGCATTTTAGTAAATGTATGTTTAGCATCTATTAATGCTGGATGCTTTTGTGTATAATTAACTGAGGAATTCTGAATACGGCCACCGACACGCAGTAGTCCGTTCTCATCTATAAATGGTGTAAGCTTAAGTATGCGCGATTTGAGAGGCAAAGGTTTGCCCATTTTCAATGTACTTATCTCCTGGCTGAATGACTGTTGTTGAGATTGTTTAGTCAAATATATTAAAGACGATTTCAATTCGTCTGAAGTCAAATAACCGCAATGTTTAGAAGCAGGATTTCTTAAATTAAATACGAATCTTTGCACATAAGCAAAGACTCTTTGTAAAGTAGTCAACTTTGAATATTTTTCGAAATCTATGACGCTGCAGTTTTGATCTACTGTATTACTGATTTGAATAAACGTTTTCATTTCAGGTAGACAACTTGTATCGCTTATAGACTGATTCAGTTGTGGCCAGTTTGACATATGCTCATTCAAGAACGAAGGACCCTGCCACCAAATTTCAGCTGAACTTAAAAATTCAGGGTCAACTCCCCTAGATGCTAAGTCGGCAGGATTCATCTCTCCTGGCACATGTCTCCATGAACTACCGGAAGACAACTCTTGGATTTCGCCTACACGATTCGCCACGAACGTTTTCAAACTTCGAGGTTCCGCTTGAAGCCAACTTAAAACGACAGCTGAATCACTCCAGTGAAACACATGATCAATATTAAGGCGAAGTGATTTCTGAACCTTCGCGGTCAGCCGGACAGATAGTAACGCGCCTAACAGTTCCAAGCGTGGGATCGTAGTCGGCTTCAAAGGCGCAACCTTAGATTTTGCACAAAGTAAACGCGTAATAGTGTTTCTTTCATTGTCCGTGGACGTTAAGTAGATGCATGCAGCATAAGCATCCTGCGATGCATCTGAAAATGAGTGTAGAGTAATGCTTACCGAGTTACTACACAAAACATATCTTGGCACATCGATTTTCGTCAGATATTTGAGCTTGTCAACAAAATCGGTCCATTTTTTACACAACTCTGGTGAGATGGAGTCATCCCAATCTAGTTTTGACAACCACAGTCTTTGCAAGATTATTTTAGGTGTAATTGTCACCGCGCTTAGTAATCCTAAGGGGTCAAATATTTTTGCCGAGTTAGATAAGATCGAACGCTTCGTTTGAGGTGGTTTACATTCAATGTCGACCGAGAATCGTAAGCAATCGGGTCCTGGTTCCCATTTTAGGCCTAAGACACTCGATTGACCAGTCACATCTAAATCTTTTGGTATCATAGCGCTAAGACTGTTTTTCACCACCGTAGGAGCATTCGTATGAAACTTGCGAAGAGGTAAACAAGCTCCATTTAATATATTGGTAACCGATTCACATATATCGCCTAGCTCTTCTTTAGTCTGTGCACCAGTCAAAAGATCGTCCATATAGAAATCATGTTCTATTATTTGAGCGATGTTTTGTCTGTCACATTCCTTTGCTAATTGCAGCAAACATCGAGTACTTAAATAAGGGGCCGAAGCCGTTCCATATGTAATTGTATTAAGTTGTAAGATACGAATATTTTTAGTTTCGGGGTCCTTCCAAAGAATTTGCTGATATTTACGTTGGCTGGGCGCTACTAGAATCTGCCTATACATTTTCTCAATATCCGCTGTAACTATATATTTATGCTGCCGAAATCTTAACAGAATAGACAGCAAGTCATCTTGTACTACAGGCCCGACGTACTGTATGTCATTTAACGACTTTCCTGACGTAGTTTTGGCAGAAGCGTCAAAAACTACACGAAGTTTTGTAGTTTCGCTCTGTTCCCTAAGTACAGCATGATGTGGTAACACTTGGCTACCTACTTCAGCTTCAGAGACTTCAGTCAAATGTCCAAGATCCTCGTATTCCTTAATAAATTCACAATAACTTTTTTTTAGTTTAGGATTCTGTGACATTTTCCTTTCAATACCATTAAGTCTCCTTTCTGCCATTTTATACGAATCACCTAGAGAATCCGGCGATTCGCGAAAGGGAATAGTTACGACATATCTACCATCATTGTTACGGGATGTAGTATCATTAAAGAGCATCTCACAATGAGCATCATCTGATGAAATAGCCATCTTCGGGCTAGGTAACTCTTCGAGCTCCCAGAATTTTGACAGTTGCTCTTTAATGTCCTTTGAAAAGTTACAGTGGATATTTTGAGAACTCGAAGAGACGCTGGGTCTCCCCCCCGTAGGGCCAGCTACTATCCATCCTAGCTCGGTCTCTGCTAAGACTGGTAAACCCTTACCTAATTTAATTTTATTGGACCTAATTAAGTCCCAGAATATGTCAGCACCTAACAACAGATCGATGTCTGCCGGAGAATAAAATTTAGGATCGGCTAAGACTATATTCTTTGGAATGTTAAAGTGTGTATTAAGCTTAACTGCGGGAAGCTTGTCCGTTATATTAGCTACAATGTAGCACCGCGCTGAACCTATAAACGAGGTATGAAGTGAGTGGAAGTCAAGATCACAGTATGCGTTTATTTTCAAAGGTTCGTTATTAATACCAGTAACTGTGCGATTCACCCTAACCATATCGCAACCTATCATCTCTTTGGCCTTTTCTGTTACAAATGAGGACTGACTACCGTTGTCAAGCAGAGCGCGCAGAATAACTTTTTTATCATTACTTGTCACTTCAATGAGCGCTGTTGACAGCAAGACTTCATGACGGTCTGCCGCTGTCATCGTGACAGTAGTGTTAGATACAATAGCTGAATCAGGCTCACAAACTACGTTGGAAGGCGAAGGAGCTGTCGTGTGAGGCCGGGATAGTTGACTCCCAGGTCCAGCAGCTGCTTCCTCTTCACCCTGTTGCTGATTAGTTAAATCCTTATGTAATAGTGTACTGTGTTTTTTCTTGCAAATCTTACATCCATTGTTGGCGCGGCACTGGTACGCTGTATGACCAGGGCGTAAACAATTTTTACATAATCGCCACTGGCATACCTGTAGATAGCGCTCATCTACAGATAACGAATTAAATTTGGGACAATCAATTAGCCTATGCTCCTGTTTACAAAAAACACATTGACATGACAGTGACATTACACTTGGGGAGGGTTTCGATGGCAGGTCTGACGCAATAAAGGATCTAGTTCGAGTGGGGGTCTGACGTTTGTCAGTCTTGCTCGAAATATTCGACTCTACCTGAATTTGACGTTTATCGTTCCTCGAACTAGATACAGTTTCTAAAACGTCAGCCCTGTTTCGAAGAAATTTATAAAATTCATGCAATGACGGTGAAGTCAAATCGCTCCGAAACTCTTCCCATTTCTTCGCGGTAGTACTGTCAAGCTTAGAGGAGGCCATATAAATAACCAAGGTATCCCACTTATCAGTCTCTTCTCCAAGAGACTTTAGCGACTGTAAATGTTTTGACAAATTGTCAATCAATTGACGTAACCCTTTGTCGCTCTCTCTCAACAAGGGCTCTATGTTAAACAAACCCTTTAAATGCTGATTTATTAACAAACGTTTATTATCATATCGCTCACGCAGGAGCGACCAAGCAATTGAATAATTTTCGGCTGAGACTGAAACAGAATTAATCACAATACTAGCATCGCCTTCAAGAGAAGCCTTGAGATAATGAAACTTGCATATATCCTCAATGCTTTCATTATTATGGATTAAAGACAAGTATAGATCCCGAAATTCTAACCATTTATCTGTCTTACCATCAAAGGGAGGAAGTCTCAACTGCGGGAGTTTAACATTCTTCACCCCTGCGCCCTGGCGACTGCTTTGGCTAAAGAATTCGTCCCCTTGATGACATTTATCTTTAAAGGCGGCTATGAATTCCTGGGCTTGAGCAATTGCACTATAGAACTCGTTTTCTGTAGTCTCTCTTGCGTCTAATTCACATTGAGAATCATCTTGCAATTCAATCTTAGTTTGAATCTCATCGAAAACATTGAATGCCTCTTGAATTTTAGAAAGCCTAAGAGAACATTCACTAATTAAAACTTGAGTTGGTTTCTTTTCCTCCAACAGAGACGTGAGGAATTTTTTGAACAGAGTTAAACACCTCCGAACTGTTCCTCGCTGACGTTTCAGTTCTTCCATAATGAAGATGCGAGATAGTAAATTATACTTGCCTAAGCATTAAAGCAAATTTACTTACTTCAGTAATAATCTCGCAGATCCCGATAGATAGGTACTTACGTTAAATTGTTAGTGGGTATCAGCAATCACTAAATTCTAGCTCTCACCGACTTAAACTCACAACATTTGTAGGTTTTCTCCATGGGATATTTCTTCTATGGGAACCGTACTTTTATGCGAACTCTTCACAATGTGTGCGAATTCAATGACTAGGGGTCACCATCTTGTTGTAGCATGATTATTTAATAAAATAGAATACATTTCCAACAGTTTATATTATAATTTTCTAATGAAAAAATTAGACACATAAATAAGTCAATCAAATATCGGAAAACAAATTCAATTGTCAAATTTAAAACTAGATATATTATTTCAAACACATCTTCGACAACGCAGAGGTTGCGCCCAAGGAGGCGCTAACATACCTATTTATTATATATTTACTAGCGACCCGCCCCGGCTGCGCACGGGTACTATACCTACATAAAAACCTTCCTATTAAAAAAAATCTCATCAAAATCCGTTGCGTATTTTTAAAGATTTAAGCGTACAAAGGGACATAGGGACAGAAAAAGTGACTTTATTTAATACTATGTAGTGATGATTGTATAAGGCAAATATGCAATGCATTGTTACACCTTAGTAGCACGAAATTGTTAGAAGTTACTCTTTGTTGGATAACACTAGAGAAATAAGTGATAGTGCTAAGATTAGTACATACTTATACAGAGTGATTACGGGGTCGTGATCCCAACTGTGAAAAACGTGTTAAGATAGTCTTTCTGAATAAGGTATCCCATGGAACAAAAATGAATATCACGAAAAAAAATTTACTGATTTCATACCGACCGGTGCGGAGGTGTTCGTTCATAATGTCCAGTCTCGTTTCATAATTATGTAAACATATTTGCAAGGTATTAGTATGTAGAAATGTGTACATATTAATGAACTCAAACTTAACTAGTCGTAAAAAAAGTACGTTTTTTCCATACAGGTCCCATGGGAAACCTTGTTCAGAAAGACCATCTTAACACATTTTTCACAGTTGGGGTCACGACCCCATAATCACCATATATGTACCTACTATCTATATCTAATAACAAAAACATATTTTTTGGGAATAGTAGAAATACTCAAAGGCCGTCGCGTCAATGTTGAATTTTGTATCTACATTGATATAGATAGATAGCTATGTTATTGTAGTTTTTATCAATCATCATACTTGCTTTCTAAGTGCGCTACATTGCTTGCATTCGTCGCGGGAGTTATAGAAAAGTGAAATTCCCTAGGGAAATACAGAAATGTTACTACGTTAGCTTGTGTGATGAAAAGCATTGTATGCATTACGGTCTATAAGCGTACTTACCTATATATATATCGAGCCATTAAAAGCTCTAACAGATTTGTTAGTAATACCGTACTTACCTCCCTAGATGGACAATGTACTATTTTAATACTTCGTGTTAAAATTATAATAGCGTAATAATCTCAACCTCTCCATATAGCACGCATGATATTTGCGTGCAGTGCAAGAAACTAATTATGTATTTCGTTAACACTTACAAAATTCGTTCTCAAATGAGCGAAGCAAGGCGCGTGCGCTGTTGAACATGATGAGTTCTTGACGTTGGCTTATTACAATTGTGAAAGTAAGATATTTAAGCGGTTGAGCTCTGTACCGTTGACAGGGACAAGGCGCTGGGACGGCCGGCGTGGGCGCGCGGCTCCCGTACCGCCCCGACAATACGCTGCGCCCGCGCCGCGCCGCCGCCGCGAAAACTACAAACCCATTGTGCTGTACCATACCGGACTATCTGAGCCTTCATTAAAACTTGACTTACCTACTCCATGCAAAGTATTAAAATTAACTAGTTTTCGTTGTAGTAACTTCTAAAGCAAAAATTATGTCGTGCACTATACAAATTTTTCACACACAATTTCACGAAAATTTCAACAATGAACCGGTAGCGATACTTGATTTTGACTAAGGGAGTCCCATAGCCCCGGGCATTCAACAGTCGTACGAAAAACCATAACGAGAAATAAAAGAATGAGGATGTTCATCAGACACAAGATCATAAAACGAGCCCTAAAATGTTAAACGACTGCTCAAAATTGGTGGTAAGAAGAAATTACAAAATAAAAGGACGAGATTACGGTACTTTGAATGAATTTTCGAGAGAGTCCGTCTTAACCTATATTTCACTTTATGGGTGAACGATTTTTACAACCTACTGCCGGACAATCCAAATGGCGACGACTCTGTAGAAAGTTTCCGAAATGGTTACGTTAAAGCCATAACCTTACTAGGTACCTACCATTATTTTATACTGAAATAATCGTCACATATACTAATACTAGCTCATATGTCGGGATACGTACAAAGTTAAACTATGAACAGTCAGCTGTAGAGAAAAGTAGACCCCCTTGCATACAAATTTGTATGAAAGGGGGTCTACTTTTCTCTGCAGCTGACTGTACATACTAGGTACGTTACTACGAATACAATTTAGGTAAGCAACTCTCTAAAACTTGGTTTCGTTAACTTTTATGGACTTAATCTTCACGTTTCATGTTTTGTCGTGGTAAAAGTATTTACGCACGCTTGTCACACGGCTAGTTGAAGTAAAGTGGATTTCAGAAGTATCTATGTAACAAATCGGAGATGGTCGTTGACAAAAGCAACCGACGACGCAAGCGAGGCAGCCTGGCCTACTACCGCGAAAATCGAAATTCGTAAATTTCGTGGATTTTTCCCTGTCACTCAAACGAAGGTGCCATTAGAGTGAGAGAGACAAATCCTCGAAATTTACGAATTTCGTTTTTCGCGGTAAGGCCGCTGGCTCGGCGGGCGTGAGCGGAGCGCGTCCTCTGTCGCGGGCCGTATGACAACGCCCGCGATGACTGATTGTGTCCGTCCGTCGCTCCGCACTCGTTCTCTTTGTGCTCTCAAATAATCCGCCGCGTCGTGATCTGGAGTCTAACGGTGCAGGTCCGCCAGCCTATTGAGCTCACTCACAGTAATAGGTACAATTTTTCAAGCTTTCACATAAGTCTCTACTAATACCTGCTAGGTTAAGTCAAATATCCATAATGTGACATATTGTGTGTTTGTCTGAGTAAATAAGCTTGATAATATAACTAATTACAGAACGCTTACGAAATTAAGACCCGTATTTGTATGAATTGGTACTTAGGCAGCCTGCTGCTGGTCTCGGTATTAATGTATTAGCCATTACATTACAACCTGTTCATAGTCGGTAAGGTAATAGTACATTGTGCATCTAGGGAGGTAAGTACGGTATTACTAACGAGAGTGTTAGATTAGGCTTTTAATGACTCGAGTTAGTAGGTATTCCGCCTACCGACCGTGATGCATACAATGTTTTTCATCATTCATCACACTTGCCGACAAAAAATAAGTTTTAAGACAAAATATTATTAAATGACGCACTGACATTTCTATTACTCCCTAGGGATTTTTTTTCTCTTACTCCCGCTACGCATGCAAGCAATGGCGCGCTTAGACAGCAAGTGTGATGAAAATCAAATTACACAGACATACCTGCTGGAGCAGAGACTAACGAAATGAATCATAAGTGAAAATACCTGAGACAGACAAGTATATCTAAACTATGTGGTATACAACTATACATATAAAGTAAGACGTAATCGTAGAATTAAATTAACTGCCGATGAAAATGTGTAACTTGAAATTTTGTTGATTATCTAATTCACAGTTAGGTAGGTATGTAATCGCTAATCAGGTCATCTACCTATTCCCAAAAATAATTGGATAATTAAATATTTTTAAGGCTAAAATCATGTGAAACACGAGTTCTCACACGGAGGTTAATCCAATGTGTGTTAAAATCTCAGGTCTCACCTGCACACAACCAACCACCTGTTAACTGAAACTCCCCAATAAAAAAAAGAAAAAAGCGAGCGCCAGCCAGTGCAAAAAACAAGAATCCAAGACGACACGTTTGGAAAATAAAAAAAGCTCTCGCCCACCAGATGGTCGCCTCGACGCGCCGAGAAACCCGCTTTTGAGCAGGTTGTGATTGTGACTTACCACGCATATTCATTTGCGCTTTTGAATGTGGTGAAAATTGAATTACAAAGCAGATTGAATGTGTTATGATATGATATAATAATCTAGTCACTTCAGCTTTATTGTTAGTAAGTAGGTGGAGTAAGTATTCTGCTTTAAGACTCTAAACCGACTTCCAATTTAAATAAAGTCTTATGTAGGTAAATGACAAAAGCATAACTCGTGAAAACACAGATTAACAATCGTAGATCGTAGAACGCTTCAATAAGAAGGTAGGTTATCAATACCAAAATGGCGAAGTCTTCATGTTTTATAACCTGTATCCTGAAAATGGGAGTTTTGTCTACCTGAAAAACTACTGTTGTGTTAATGGCCAGTTTGCCTGCTATCACTGGTGTAACCTCGCGCTAGAAACAACCGCACGAAACAGGAAAATAAGAAACGCGATTAGGTAAGTAAGTTAGTTTTCCCCTCACTAGCTCGTAAAGCGTTCTTTTATCCTTTAATACGAGCGGGTAAAAACACATCTCTTATTCACTTGTAAGGCAAAGTAATCTCTAATTCCTATGGCCCACTACACTACTGCCTAGTATGAGTGGACCTGTATGACCGTAGCAAATATGCGCAATCGGAGCTCACATGTTAAATTGGTCAATTCTCATTGGTGACTTTGTAAGCCATTGGCTATATTTAAGTACCAGGAGTAACTCTACGATACGCTTCGACATTAAGTTTTAAATGGTTTTTTTTAAGTTAATATATATTTGGATGAGATTTGTTATCATATTTCCTCGCGATAGTGAGGGAAAAAAGTTGTAGGTATTTACCTTGGCGGCAAAGTTTGTTCAACTTTAGTGCCTTGAGACATTCGCAATGCTCAAGATTCCAGTTTTTGAACCACTCGCTATGCTCGTGGCTCAATTTTGGAATCTTACGCTAGCTCAGGTCTCAATATTGACACGACAGTTAAACAACAACTTTGCCCACTTGTATAATAAATAACTATGAGATACGAGTGATAAATGTAACGTAACTAACTCTGATGAGTGATGATCAACGCCAACGTTGAAAAGCCGCAGTATACTAGTAGGTATCAAAAATACTAGTGTCTTAAAATTAAGATATAGGTGGACCTAATCGGTCACAATGAAGGAAGACTCATCATCATCAAGTGTTCACCGTCATCTCTAATAAAATTCCTATGAAACGAAATAAATTAATGAAAACAGTTCAATAAAACTGAATCCACAAATAAAATTTACAAAAACTTTAAAAATTAACAACACGTGATAAATAATAGTGTGTAGTGTGTAGTACACACAAAATTCAAGATATCATTTGTCTATTAGATTTAACTACTTACATATGTGATGCGAATATAAAGGACTACGTCACTCCCGTTGAGGATAAACGATAGAAGATCTATGCATATACCTACATCATCTCAAATTTTTGTTTAGTTCCAATATTTCGACAAATAGGTAAATACTTAATATTTAAGAGTTTTACAAAAAGATACATATTAAATATCCATACGCCTATTAAATATTTCCTTTGTGAAATAAATTAAGATTTAGTCCTGACTAGTACATTGTTTATTTTAACTGTATTTTTAAATTTTCAGCATTAATGCTTAAATGACATATACAACATTATCAACTTATTTAAAAAAATCGCACTGCATTAGTAAAAAGGGCAATTTTAAAAGATATAGTTCTTATTGTTGACCTTTCATAGAAAATTTTAATATTTCGCCCTCTTTCAGTGCCAAAAGTTATTTATGAATTATGACGTAAAATTTTGTTTTCATTAAATGCCTTTGATTATTAATTGTTTAATAAATCAAATTGGCAATCGACTCTACAATGATGCAATCAAAGCTCAACAGCCAAGATACGACTACTTTGAATTACTTATTACATTCCTGTGCCAAATATTGGTCCTAAGCAATCGTTCTAAATGTTGCCTAAAGGAAAGGCATGCTCATTATGTTTGATATGGAGGCTACTGGGATTTTTTTTCTGTGAAGATCTACTACGCGGACGAGATATTGCTAAATAAATCAAATGAGTCGTGGTCCGTTGGGTAATACCAAAACTTGATGTACCGCGACTTTATTTGATTTATTAATTAATAATGGGCGAGAACAGTCAGCAGGGTTTTTGGGTAATGACCCCTCAGAGTGGCCTATAGATGAAGTCTACATGGAAATGCCGGATACACGTACCGGAAGGCGCAGCGAGGGTAGGCCCCCCACAAGGTGGACTGATGACCTGGTGGTGCTGGTGGAGAGCGTGGATTTGCATTGATTCAAAAATATAATGCTAGTATAACAAAAAACGGGCAGCAGAAGAAATATCTCCTCGAGATATTTTTTCTATATACAGGGTGTAATCGTTAAGTGTGGGCACACTTATAAGGCCATAATTCCGTAAATATAACAGATAGCAATAAACTTCCAACTGATATTGAAAGTGCATTACCCAACGAGTAAAATTGCATTAATAACTTTTTTCTAAATAGATGGAGTAATATTAAAAATACTAAGTCAAAACGCTCCCATACATTTAGTATGACGACTAGCCTTAAAAAATGTCGGGTGTCATAACAGATAAAACTGTTAGAGATTCGTTATTTGTACGAATACATTGTAATAAAATAAGAATACTACCGTTTATGAAATAATTAATTTAACATTTATTCCTAAATAAAAAAATATTCGTATTAAACTACTCTTTGAATGAACGTTTACGTACTAAATGTATGGAAGGGTTTGAATATCTCAAATATTAACTTCAAACTTTGAAGTTAATATTTGAGATATTTCTGATTTTATTTAAAAAAGTTATTAGTGTAGGTAATTTTACTCGTTGGGTAACGTACTTTTGATATCAGCTAGAAGTTTTCTGTTATTTGCTATATTTACGGAATTATGGCCTGGCAACACTTAACGATTACACCCTGTAATATTAACTTCAAACTTTGAAGTTAATATTTGAGATATTTCCGATTTTATTTAAAAAAGTTATTAGTATAATTTTACTCGTTGGGTAACGTACTTTTGATATCAGCTAGAAGTTTTCTGTTATTTGCTATATTTACGGAATTATGGCCTGGCAACACTTAACGATTACACCCTGTAGATCTATACAGATTTGTAGATCTATTTTTTTATATGTAGAGCCTACAGGAATTTTTACAAAAAAAAACCCTGTAGCCTTCAAATCAAACATAATGACCATGTCTTTAGGCAACATTTAAGAACGATTGCTAGGACCAATAATAAACCTGTTACATTTAATTATAATTAATTTAATAAATTAATTAATTAATAACTGGAATAATTGTTGTCATTGTAATTCCTATTCTTCCCCATATTAAAAAAGTGTCAAATCGTCGTGACCCCTCAATATTATTAGATTTGGCTGAAAATTGGCACAGAAATAACAAGCTTTATGGAATAAGAATAGCCTTGGGGACAATCAACCATAGAAAAAAATTGTTTTTGAACCGCCCAACCTTATACATACTTGTAACAACGCTTATCATAAATACTTAACGCTGCATTTCAAGTGTCGTAATTTCAATTCTAGTAATAAATCACTATAGAATTCAAATTAGAAGCAAGTATATTTTGGTTTTCAGCGTTGTTTTGTTCATGATTATGATAAGCAATGACAAATGTTATACCTATACTGATTGTGAGATACCTATGTACATCTTAGTTAACAGCTTTTCAGAACTCGAGTATATTTATAATTTACTTGTCTACTGCCTCGAATATCGTAAACTAGATCATATTTTTTCATTCAGGGGAACAAATCAAACTCTGTCGGATTATTAGCTATCTGTTGCTTTTTTTAAATGTTTGATGATATTGCTCCTACCCTACAGCGTTTCGTTTAGCGGCTCGCGCAGAAATTAATTGGCCATATGTTTTCGTTACGTTATTCATTAAAACCATCTCTTCCAAAAGACAAGACCCCATATGGTGCAATATTTTTTTGACTGCAAAAACACACTGGAAATGTTAAACCGACAAAACAATGAAATAACAAGTCGCCCAAAAAAATCGGACGTTCCAACCTGTTTTAAATTTAAATAATGTGTCAAGTCATCTCATCACCTTAGTTCCTGTTCCTTTTCTTTTATCTTTTTAACTGTTTTACAAATTAGACCCCGGCGAGGCTTCACGCGGAGCGAATATATGAAGGTGTTAACTCGTACACGGGTCCCTTTTTATTATATCTACAGTTGAGACATTGGTCGAATCTACTACCAATATAATGCTACCAATATACTACCAATATGCCTTTGATGATATTCACAATTTCATGAGTTTAATGTAAGTAATTATACGGCATACTATATTGAAACTCAAAAAATATAACAATAAAAATGAATAGTAATTTCTTAGTGTTTAGGGGTTTACATAAATAAAATACGTTATGTCAACGGATGTTCTTTTTAAATGTCGTTGAACAAAAACATGCGACGCGCAGCTAAGATGCTAATGACTTTTGTCTAGAAACTTGGTTGTTAATGAGGCTCCCGTAGTAAGCGAGATTACTTAAAGATTGGGGGTATTAATTGCTTCAGCACTAGCCGGGAAATCGGCCCGCCTTCGCAATTAGTTCCCAGCTTACTAATGCCCGTGTAACTTATGGTCGACGATAGCAGCCGTCTGGTGTCGCTCATTAATGGATAGTATCCATTACTAATACATTTCAAACAATATTTCACATTGTAATTTAACAGGTATGTACATAATTATTTAATTTGTCAAAACATTACCTAGCTCCAGTCATAAACAAATTTATCGCCAGGTTAGTTATATCTTATAAATGTAAATATAATAAAAGACTGCGATATCAACAATACGTTGGTTACAATTTAATCACAGATCTTATAACACCCCCGTAACGTTTAATCAGTAACAGCTGTCAAAGCAATTAGTTTTTTGTGAAGACTCTTAATAGTTTTAGCAATATTGGTCACTATAAAGGACACAGGTGGACGAAGAGATAGCTGAGTAGCAAACGATAGGGGCGCTACCTGTACCAAGCCACGTCGTGTGCGCACCTGTGCCCGCATGCCCTCTTATAGCGGGTAGATTAATAAATTGTGATCACGCCGTTCTGCCTACATCAAACCTCTCTATATCATACACATTGAGGCCTCCATTTACTGCAGTCAAATAAAAAAAGCTAAAACCTGTCGTGAGCCATATAAGTGTGAATGTGATACGGCGTATGACAATTAGTTCGTTATGGCAGTCCCATAAAAAGCCCTGCGGACGCTTGTGTCATTTCTTTGCACCATTGTGACTTGTTCAAATCTTAACAATCAGTCCCTAAATCACAAACATTACGTATTGTGATAAATACGTAACATAAGGTATGATTAATACTCCATAATGTTTCTCGCTGTATTGTTGAAGAATATCAAAACGTTGCAAACAACGTGCTGAATCAAAAATAAGATACATAAAATAATAAATGATTCCACTCCAGCGCATCAACACTTAAGTCGTTAAGGGCACGTCACAATCACAACACTCGTACCGGGCACGAGCTACTATTAAACATTTTCGGTAGTTTACGTCTGGGTATCGTGACTGAATCTTGAATGCTAAAGTCGTAAAAATTTGCGGCACATTATGTCATTAGTGTCATTACATAGGCATAAATCAATTGTTTATTGTATATTTAATTATTACTTCATTTGACTTAGTTCATTACCTGTTACAAGTGTTGCACTTGCTGAAGTTTATTAGGATGAAGACGTCTTCGGCCGGGATGCGCAGTCAGCAGCTAGCCGGCGGCGGCGCGGGCCCCGGGGGGCGCGCTTGCGTCGGATCTTATCGCATTTATCTGCTATATTGATTGCGCCCGTGTCGAAAGCCTCGCCTGGCCAAAAGCGGCGCAAACGCAGATTGAAACCTGAATGTTCAAGATGATTGATTACAACGTAATGGATACTGACACTTGGGGACACACAAAAAAATACCGATACGACAATGTAGTACCGATTTATGTACATACCTATCGTATCTTGGTTATTTAAGTACATTTATATTGGCACACTATCGCTCGGGCGATATATCAACGATATGTGCTCAATTTCCAATATTGTATACAAATAAAAAATAAAGTTTTGGTTCTTTCTTCGAAGCATTGTTGCAATAAAATGCATAGCATTTTTGTTTTTGCCTTTAAAATTATCCTACCACATTACCAATTACGGAAATTTCACGCTCTTACGGCCCATAACGGTGATGTAATGAGTTTTAAAGAGATTTTTGAGCCCGTGGAATTCAAAATCTCTGCAAACAGGCAGGATCTTAATCTGAAGATTGAAGATGGTCGGATATTTTACTTAACTTTTTTCGTTCCGTCTTTTCTCTTAGCGAATTTTCTTCGAAGCCTTCTTTTGACGTCGAATGTGATTTATGATCGTATTCTGAAAATCATTACATATAAGTAATACGTTTAATGTCAAGAAGAGACACTTTAAATTCATTAATCGTATGTTCGGCTGTCGGTATAAAATGGTAACATAATTAAAAAAAGTTCGCGAATTTTGATGAGGCTAATGCGTCGTCGCGGTCCAGCATGTTATTAAGAATAATAACGGGTGATAAAGCTGTAAATTGCGAGTGCGTGAGGTCGAAGCACCCGACAGTCGTGGCTCCCGGACTGAGTGTCCCCGCCAATTGATGGATATTACCTGCCGCCGAGTCGCCGAAAAAATCGAGGCAAATGCACTTGTCAAGAGAGGTCACGATTGATCTGATTCACTTTTGTGATATTTAAGAGGTAGCATTTTAAAGTAGTTTTAATGTTAAGTATGTAACTGTAACATTCGTAATGTGAAGGTCCAAGCGTGCTTGAGTTTATTTTAGTACCTACTCGAGCGATTTTCTTATCAATTTAAGAATATTGTCGTGATACTCGTAGCTCCGTATTTCAAGTTGCACTCTAACAAATTCCTACGATCAAAATCTCAGTTTTGTTTCACGAAAGGATTAACGTTAGACAAACATTAATAAAACAGGTTTCTCAAATACCTAATGAGACAATTTAACGTCTAACGGGCCTCTGAAACCTCTGAACTATAAAAGGGATCACCAGGTTAACTTACTTTTTAAAGCAAAGTTTTCATCGCCTGTATAGGCAAGTATAAATAATTCAACTGTACATCAGTTAAGTCGCGTAATAGGTTAGGATGTAACGGCGCGTAACATCCACCTGTCGCGCGCGCGTGCAACTGCCAACGGCGTGTGCGCCGGCGTGGCCGCACTTGCTGGTCACCAGCGTCACCCACCGTGGCGGCGCAGCACCTGACGCTCCACTGTGTCGCACCGTGTTTCTATGACGATACCGCAATACTAAATATTCCAAGTGACCCTTTACGGAAACGCTGGCGGCTTTACGTGGACAGCTTACTAATTGTCGAACATTTGAGTCACGAATTAGATTATGTTTATTTTAAAAATGATCATCTACGATAATATTTTGTATAACACTCGATGGTTTGTTCTATTCTAGTTAATATGTTTTAGGTTAGAGAATGAGGAAAACCTCAGCAAACCATTAGGTAGTAAAAATTCTAGTTTGTTTTTGTGCGAGTAGCAAACAGTTGTAATACTTAGTCTACTTCACTATTTAGACCATATATTTATTATGTAAAATATAAATTCTGCATATAATATATGTCGATTTAACCAACACATGAACACAGCCGGGCGATTAACTCGCATGTTATCCATAATGTTGATAATGCCGCTTAGATGTGTTTGCGAAATCGTATGGGTTGCGTGGTGAGAAGCGTGGGTATGGTCACGTAGATAAAACAATTCTTTACCATGCCATCACCACTCTAACTCGACTGGAAATTATGAAATATGTCGGAGCATTCGCCTTTCAGTCCTATAGCTTTAAGTGGGTACAAAACTGCGCCTATTTATGCTCGCTTGCAGATATACCAACTTACACTTATGGTATGTGACATGTGAATATTAGTAACCCGAAGAGCACAGTGGGGTACGAAAATATTAAGGATGTAGGTAATAACGCCGCACTGGGTGGCCGCGGCCGACCAACTAGATCGCCTACGCTTCAGCGCAGCCAAAGGTTATCAGAGAGCAATACGGAGATTTCGCAACTTACAGGTGTATTTCGGATTTGCAACTTTCATTTCTTTACATAATAAGAGTGAATGATGCTTTGCGCATATAGACGACTTTGCTTAATTATTCGAAGGGCTTAAACCATATTTCACTAATTTAACTTCTAATGTGTGCAACCTGCAAGAACGAGAATATACTTCGAATTAATAAGTTTTTAGGATTTTTTACATAATCTATATACACCCTGTATATAGAATCATTATAAAATTACCTACATCAATAACTAACTATATGTCACCATAGAAGACCGCGTGAGAAAAGCTCCATCGAACTTTTGCATGAGCCAACAATTATAATACTTGGCAATTGACGAAAACTTGACTTACCCTTAGTAACATTATAGCCACTATTAAAGTTCATTGTCGCGGAAAAAATATGTTAGTTAGTAATTCAGCATTTATACAGGGCACGTGCTGTGCGCACAGTGGCGCGTGCGCTGCGCCCGCGCCACGCTCCGCCGCTCCACACCCTCTACCCCTATCCTCGTGACATTACCCACCACTTTTTACAACAACGCTAACACTCATCTAACCGTCATGTGCACGACAGTTGGTGTTAGACGTAGATAACAATTGAATCAAATAATTAACATGACCATCCAATTAAACAAAGAGCGATAACCATCACTAAGCATTACTTATTTTTGAATACTTATGCTGAGGTAACGCTGCGCGCACGCATAGTGGGTTCGAAAAGTCCGTATGTAGTTATTTTGAAAAAGAAGATCGTAAATAGTACCTAGTATTCAAAGATTAGGAATATAAATAAATTTGTTTCATTGTTAAAATCTGTTTTTGATATTAGGTTCCACAAGATTATCTTAAAAATTGTAAGCTATTTTAATATTATTTTATATCTATTTGCGCGACCAGTGTGAATCGTCTTATCGGCACTTACGTCTATTATATCACGTTTGGCAACTTCTTTGATTTGTTTTGCATTCGAAGAAAAGTAGGTACCTATCGAAGGTTATTACTCTAAATTTAAGTCAACGAGCTCCTGAAATCTCGGAAATATCTGTACCGATCGTCACAATCTCTCAAATGTAGAATCTTCATTAATTTAATGGGATTCCATTTAATGAAATGAAACTGCTGATGAGGCCCAATGTGCTTACCATGAGCTGCCATCGGCAGATTAATATGCGGCCCTACTTTCTATCCCTCTCGCTCGCACCAATACGCGAGTACGAGCGAGATAATAACAACTTAACGAGATACAATTGGCTTAACGCGAACTCCGTTCGCCAAAACTTGCGAACTTGAGTTCGCGGTAGGGCCGCAGGTCTGCGTTAAGCTCATGGCGGCAGCTCATGGTAAGCAACAGAACGGAGATCTTCAGTGTATTTCACTTATCGATTATCATGCAATTATGCTCAGGAAAATCCTAAATTGTGCCAATGAAAAAAGTCGTGTTGGCCGTATTTACAAAGTTAAGTTTCTGTGTGTAAGTATATTATTATGAAATATTTACTTTAGTACATGCACGCACATAGGATTTAATTTCATTAAGGTTTTATTAGGGTCGGCAAGTAGACCAGGTATTAATTTATAAATTATTTTTTAAAATAAACGAGAGCTAATTTACTCCTAGCTTTGAATAGAAACGTTCTTCCATAATAAGTACCTACGAATGACGTCAAAACGTTGACCGGAATCGAAAAAACGCGACTACGGACTCTTAAGCATAAACCCTCGAAATTTTATGATAACTTTCACAACTTGCTTGCCATATATATACCCGAATGTTGCAGTAACAAGACGACAATCTCATAAATGCCGATAATGCAGATACGTATTTAATGATATAGATTACGTCATAAAAATCAAGATCAAAATATCATCTTCGGAATTTGCTACATTTAGTAATATACCTTGGTTCTTTTGTTAGTTGTTATTCGTAAATTTGTTAAATCCCATTTTTAATACAACTTTTTGGCATGTAGGCATTTCTCTTCTTCATAGTTTCGAAATTAATGAGTAGGTAGGTATACATAATTGATGTAATTATTCTAAAGTAACTTATGTTCCCCTTTGTAAAACAGAAGAGGTAATTTATACTAAATTATCGTAGAATACTGTAGATTCACAGATGTTGGTAAGTAGGTATAAAGTACCAGTAGGTAATGATATAATTGTTGGTACGTGTAGGTTAATTACCTATCTTATGGAGGCAAAAGATGTTTAGGATTAGATGTTAATGGTTGGTAACTTGGAAATAAGGTGGTACGTATGTGATGGCACCGGGCCGGGCCGGCGGCCGGCACGAGGATGCGGGCGCAGCGGCGGCGCTCGCGCACTTGCCGTATTTTATTTATAATTACGGACTACCCGAGACCCGGACCTGTCGCGATTTCACCTGCTATTATTGCCATTTTATTCATTGTTATCGCGTTTATTACGTTGCTTGTTACAGATTTTACTGTTTGCAGGTTTTAACGAATGTTCTTAATGATGAGAGTATCTCAGCACTGATTTCTCCTTATAAACACTCATATGTAACGATCATCTCAGTGAACGGCGTCTGTTTAATTGATATGATTAAGTTTTAATGTTTTTCTTGATGTACATTCAAAAGGAAAGTATAAGTGTATTTGCCATTTACGGACCACTTTCTTGAATGGGTAGGTATACCATAATAAACATTCGTGATGTCTGATCGTGATTGTTTTTATTTTAGGGTTTTTTTGAGTAACAATTTGAGCTCAATCGATCTCGCCCGCAGCGACATCGAGCGCGAGCGCCTTTTTTTATTGCTATTATTGGAAGAAGTAATAGCTCAGGTGGGAGTGACCTCGGTTAGCATTTATGTGGCCGTAGATCGTCCGTTTAGTAATAAAGAGTTATTTGATTCCTAGAAAAGACATGATTTCGAACTGTACTGTACTACTCGTAAACTATGTGCACCCACATGATATGGCGGGGTTAAAGATTTGCGGATAACAAATTAATAATCTATTAGCCTTATGAATTAATAAAAATCCATTTGGGGTGCAATTACCGGCCCAGATCCCTCTATACTATTTTAATAATATATAAGTATAATCTTGGCTATTTATTATTTTTATCTATCACATATTAAAATTCATTAGTCGTCACACACCTCAACTAATTGTTCGTAGTTAGTTGAAGCACATCGACTAAAAACTATTGAGTAGATGAATGATATTACGAGGTAAATGAGTAGATCGCAAATATGATGTGATGTAACCGACCGCGGGTCGGAGGTGAG
The DNA here is from genome assembly GCA_025490895.1 of Thaumatotibia leucotreta. Classification (NCBI taxonomy): domain Eukaryota; kingdom Metazoa; phylum Arthropoda; class Insecta; order Lepidoptera; family Tortricidae; genus Thaumatotibia; species Thaumatotibia leucotreta. The sequence continues at coordinate 19,418 of JALPQI010014337.1, read as the reverse complement.
AGCCAGCGCGCCCACGCGCCGTACCGTTATCTACACTGCTTCATTTTTAAGAGGACTATTGTCTGATGCGTCACCGCGGTATAAACTTGTATTTATACCTACCTGCAGACCACCTGCAGGTTAATTGTGTACTTAATGAAAGTAATGAAATTTCTGATGGACGGTATGGATTTTACATTTTATGCAAATTAATATTATAAATATTCTTACGCTGGTTTCAGCGTAGACAGTTAACACGATAATAAATAAATTAATTGAGAGACAATAAATGAATATTAAAGAACAATGTAACACAATCAAGTTAAGCTAGATCTGTCAACGATCAATTTACTTTTACAGCAATAGGTATCTACTTCGAGTTAGTATAGGAACAGCCATAACTCCGGAACAAATATCAAGATTATCACACAAATTGAAATTGTTACCAGGATACGAACCTAGAACCTCAAGCTTCGTTGGCAAGCTATGGAAGCCGTGGTAAACCCAATCAACATTTTAGTGTTATTGCAATTTTATGATCTATAGGAAGTTGAAATAAATACATCTACAAGCCGCGTATTATAAATTAGGATTACCTAGCTTCATAAATATGCAGTGCAATACCATCTTTCCTTTTTATCGAATATATTTTTGATTCCTTATTAAGTTTCAAGTATTATAATGTAATACGAACATCTAATTGAAGATCACAATATCATATTTACTTAAATTATATATTCTAACCAAATCGTGTAACGATACTGTACCTACCTAGGTAACCTTTTACTGAATGTAACAGTTGAAGTATTTTTTTAACATCCATCTGAAGCTATTCATTGCTGAGAACACAAATTTACAGATTTTTAGATAATTAAGTAACCACAGCCACCACAGGAACATAGTATGAATTCATGAAATGTCCTTACTTATGGGTCATTTGCAGTAAATGTGTAGGTACCTTTTAATTTTTATATGCGATCATGGACTGTAATACACCATTTTACTCGGCATCGTGCATACTTTTCAGTTACGAAATAAAAAAGTATGTCTCTAATGTCACGAAAATATATATCACGTAAAATGGTGTATTACAGTCCATGATCGCATATAAAAATTAAAAGGTACACTTTTACTGCAAATGACCCTTAGGTACATTACATTATTTCATACCAAGGAATCTTAAATGATCGCATTCAGCGTCTGCCCTCGCCGTCGTGTTTTATTTTCTTCCTCGCCCGCATAGCATTACGCGGTGACAGATCACCGTGATTATTATTCCATGCTAATGATCGTGACGGAAATTTGGACCAACTGCTCCAAGTCGATTTATGGTATGCGTAATATGCGGTCATTACAAGAAGGCTGCTGACATTTTTTTACTGTCGGCTTGTAATTACCTATGGAAAGAACTAAAGCATCTACATACACCTAGTAATTATCTTAAATGTTTTTAGTTAACTAACTAGCAATAGCATTTTGCATACCATAGCGAACGTACTTGTAGCTTACGTCAGTATTTGTTACACATACAATTTACGTCAAGTCAACCCTTGTTACAATGCAGATAAAGTGCACAAATGGTCACACTCGTCCTTACCATCAATGTCCTTACGTAACATGAAGCAAGAGGTTAATTTCATCGGCGGCGTAATTTATTTTACAATGCATATGATCCAAAAGTGCGTTCTATGAAGCAATATCGCTCGGAAAGTAGTACTTTTGTAAGTACTACTTTCCGCATTAGTGCTTATTTAATTTTTTAACTCGACTATCAAATTTATGTTTATATAAAGAGTATTTATATAAACATAAATTTGAGATTTTTCACTAGGATAAGGGGCATTTATAACAAAACATAAAGATCAGTACCTATATTTATAATATTCGCCGTGTAAATAAATACAACATCTTTTATTTCCATCGTGATTTCATGGAAACGCCCGAATTAATGTGTCAGTCTTAACTAGCTTCAGTGCATTGAATATTAAAGTTTATTGTGACAGTAATATGAATTCGGAAGTTTCCGTGAAAAGCCGAAAGAAAAAAGGCAAGGAAGCGCGACAGCGCACCGGTCGGTCAAATAAGCGAACCATTTATACATACAACATTTTTATTTACTGCGAAAAGCTTTTTTCTCCAGCCTCATCAAAATACTTCCAATACCGTCTAATAAATGTGTACTCGTAATCAAATCACTACTGCATTTCTTACACCATATTTGGACGGCTGAAGTTCTGAACTTATCGACCACATTTAACATTGCTAATATTTTTACAGCCTAGAAGACAAACAAGTAGATAATTGCTATTTCTTCAACTTCTATCTGCACTTAATAAAATAAAATAATAAAGTAAAAAAAAAAACATTGTTTGTAGAATCGGTTGAATTGACGCGTTGAACTCTTTTCCATCGACGTCGCGTCGCCGCCCGCTACGAGAGCTACGAACATGCTGCCGAACGCTGCAGTCTCTCGCAGTCCCTTTCTCCACAATTTCTCTGTTTATAAATTGCAGTGAGAATATGAAAACATCGGACGTCGCGGCAATGAAGTATCAGAATCCATTTGCGCGGATCTACAAAGCTTGGCTACTATAAGCAGGGACAGATCAACAAAACGAACAGCTTATTTAACGTTAGTGGCTTCTTAATTGTTTTGTGTGGTTTTTACCAAGGCCTGTCTCGTCGCATTTTGGCTGTAGGTATCCGTCTGTCACTGAGATAACGTGTTATTACAAGAAGTATGACTGAGATCTTAGTCGGGAACGACACAGGTTAAAGTTAAAACGTTAAGGCTCGATTTCACCAAACTTTTATTAGAAGAATAACGCTTACTCTTATACAGGGTCGTACCGAGTCTACCAACCATTACGATGAACTTTCAGTATCGAAAACGTACATAGAAAATTGACTTTTCCATACTATTGAACTCTAACTAATCACTCACTTTGTATGAGGCGTTAATTTTTTTTTTAATATTTCGATGTTGGTCCCATACTGATAGTTCATCGTAATGGTTGGTAGACTCGGTCGGTAGTGGGAAAGATCGTCGTTCCGTTCCACCCTGTATACTAAATATATGAGGGGTCCACGGAAAAAACATGTCCAGTAGGTACTTAAAAAATCAGGGCAAATTAACACCTTATTCTGTTAAAAGTAAGGTGGTTTTCCTTCTGTAATTTGAATTGACTAGACATGTTCTTTCCGTGGACCCTTCATATAGTGTCAAAATTCTATGAAGTTTTGACATTCTTCGAACAAAAGTGTGGGGAAATCGAGCCCAAGGGATGCATTTGAGAGTGAAGTAACCAGTCTTTATTATTTACACTTCTGTGCTACTAGTGAATAATCTGTTGAGGCTCGAGTCGCCCACGCGTCGACGCGAGCATACCTCAGTCGCAAGCGCAGTATTGGCACTGGATCCCGCGATTTATCACCGCGGGCGACGCCGCGCCGTCGGGCGGGCAGCGGCGGCGGGCTGCGGGCCTCCTGCCAGCGGTGCGCCAGTCAATCTGCGAAGGTAATATGATGACTGATGATGATGACATTTATGACCTATGTACCTAGTTCCTTATCAGGAGCATTCCATGAAAATATGTCGTAAGCGACACGGTCTTTTCAATACTTTTGAAGCTGAGCTGAGTATCCTGAGTTACGGTGTAATATTAACATATCAAGGCTTTGAGATTGACAGTGTTTCCTAGCAGCTAGCATATTTTATTAGGGTAGCTACCATAGCGACACGTAAGCGACAAAAAGTAAATGTTTTCATCGAATGCTCCATCATAAGGCACTGGGTCCGCCAAGAGCGAGTAAGCGATCAGCCATCGGCAATAGAAAACAACAGAAGATAGTCACTCTCACTATGTGTGCATGTAGTTAATCTCCGAGCTCATAATAGCTAAGCGTCTATTTTTTATGTACGCGAGCGACTAATCTTTTACCCGTGTCTATCGTCAAAAGCTCATCGTTTAGTCACCTTCGGTGGATCCAGAACCTAGCTGAAACTTACATTACAAGCATTCTATCGCGCTCGCAATTATTCTTTGCAGCGAGCGCGATGGCTTGTTTTACGTATCGAGTAAAACCGTAACCGATATTTGCCAACTTACGGCTCGCTCACGCTATTGTAGCCGTACCGTGTAGTTAGAAAATAAGCTTCTATGAAGCGGACCATGGGTTCAGCAGGTGGAACGTTTTGGAATAAAAGTATACCTGGATGTAACGAAACTAGTACCTACTTGAACTTAAACATAGGTACCTATATACATTTTTTGTGTCTGTGTTATATTTTTGTGATTTTAATCAGTGATCGGTTTTTTGGATTCCCTCTAGCGGGATGTCGCGTATAAAAATATGTACGGTGTGACTATAACATTTTATTTAACAATTGTATTACTCGTATACACACAAGAGCATACTTTGTGAAACAGAAATATGGCAATATAATTAGATTTTATTTTTCAAGTTACTATAGGAGACTTGGGAGGAGGTTACTATAGAATGCAAAAAACCGATCACTGATTATAATTGAGAATGTCGTCTACGGGAAACTAAATTATTGTGGTGTATGGTGTAACATCCGCCTATGCCGCTGTATCCGGAGCCCAGCCTTAGAAACACACGTGCCGTGACATTCGCACCTTCGCCATTGTGCGCACCAACAATATGCTTTATCAGCGCCCTATGCGCTGCTATATAATTATATACACTCAGTGTCAGATTTAAGCAAATGCTATTTATTTTATATTAAACCACCTCGTATTAGCGACATCAGATGGCAAACGTACATAGATACCTTGTGAGAAGTATGGAACGACAAAGAAAAATAAGAGATTATTTATGCTTGCGGCTCATTTTCTGGTCGATTCTTAGTATTCTTACCAACAAAAAGATAAACGAAGAAAAGTGACACTCAACGTTTTGAACTTTTGACCACTAAGCCTAGATACAATTTTCATTCTACCATTTTCCCAACCATATATGCAATAAAATATTTAGCACTTAATAATGAATTACAATAATTACTGACGTAATTTTAGCTGACGATTGCTCGGCATGTTTCGATCTATTAAGTAGAGTAACTTCAAGAATACCCTCTGACAAAGTTCGACGTGTCACTTCGCAGCTTCGGTGGGCCAAATTGAACGTGACCTTTAGTAGTACTAGAAATTGATGCTCTTGCTTGACACATCGAAGGTACCTACATCTGTTAGCCTTCAAGCAAGACTAATGGGTAGCATTTAAATTCGCTCTTTCTTTACCTGAAATCGTCTTTTGTCTACGCTTGCTAGTCGCGTTATAATGAGTTGGAGTGTACGAACACACCCACCATAATGTCAGTGTGTTCCGCCGCGGGATAAGGCCCAGGCGATATGACTAAATCCCGGAAGGTGCATAAATATTGATTAGCTGTAAGCAGCGCGTCGGTATTGTGTCTAAACAATGATTTTATGACCGCCTGTAGTGAATGTACAATGTACATATACATTAGTTTAAAAACAATCGCGTCGTATTTATGGCTATCATAAAATATACTGGCCGATGTATAAATAATGAATGTGGTTACATAAATTAAGAAAACACTCCAGATAATGATGACCCGACATACGCTCAAATTGAATAATTGATTAGCATGGATAAAATATTATTACTTAAAATAAAAAAAACTATGTTTTCATGAGACTTAGCAACGTTTCCAGATTTTTTCTAGGGAAATTATCAATTAGGGTTCATATTAGGTACTGATTAACAATTCTAGCTAGAATTCAGAAAATCTAAAATTACTATAAAATTAACGATGTCTGATAATAATTTAACACGTTCTTGTTGGCAGGTAAGTATGTAGGTACGTATCATGCGCGTGAGTCTTAAATGTGATTAGCATTAGAACACGGGCCCGGCCTTTATTGAGCATGTTAACAACGCATTCTCGTACATACACTTTTAATTAGCATTAAGACACAGTCTTTCGTAACTACAATTTAATAAATAGCAATAACATTATTTTCATCCAAACGTTATCTGTAGGGCGTTAATTGTAATCTAATTGAACGTTAATGTAGACTGGATTTAATTGAAATGCTTACTATGGATTAATTAGAATATTTTGGGTTGACCTTTTCACAGAGTGTCAAGGTTACGATAAGAGAAATTATATTATTATGTAGGTACGAGTGTCAACATTTAATTAAGGTTTCCACTCCAGCATTGACAATAAATCGTCTGATTTTTTTAAGGTAGGTAGTATTTGGTCGAGCTAGTATTTATTTTTTATTAAATACTTCATTCATTGACTAGCAAGACAATTACTTCCAATGTGACCGTGTTAGGTACCTATCGTAGTTATTAAAATGAAACACCCCTAGACTTGTCTTGACGTCGAAATGTTCCTAAAGTGTGAAGAGTATAAATTGTAGCACGTCATATCACGAGTGGGTTAGGTAATTTATTGAAAGGTGCGCTTTGAAATCACGTTTATTTGTGCGCACGCGCCGGCGTCGACGCGCCACGTTACAAATCAAGCTTATCGGCGCGGCGACTCGGGCCATTGCCGCCGTCGGCCCTAAATCTAGACAGATCTAGGCTCTGAGCACCCGGCGCGTCTCCAAACACCTAAGCTTGCATAACCTAGGAACTGATCAATCGCTTATCGCCCCAAAGGCTACAAACAATGAGAAATATATAAATAATAGCAACTAGTTCTTCGCAAACGAGGTCAGAACGGTGTCGAAACTCATTCGCGTTATCTGCAAGCCGATCATTTATAACTAATAGAAAAGTTCAAAGTTCTATTAGGCTATTAGGTGTGAACTCTAATTGGTACGGCATATCGCAGGTCGATCTGAGATTAGATAATCACGATGCAAATAGGAACAGAATTAATTAATGAGAATGCATTGGATTGGTGAAGGCGCACGTGCCGCGGCGGCGGCGGCGCGGCCAATCACGGCGCGTCGCGCGCGCGCGCTGCACATCTCTGTTGCCTCTAATTGGCACTCGTGCGTGCACTCATGTGAATGTTGCTCTTGGCGACTGCGGCTGCTGACTGCTCCACACAACTAAACCTGGCCGGTGTTAACTAATCTACCTTTTCCTTCATTTGCTCTCAACGGCTCTTATCTTCCTCGACGGTGCTATCTCAACTAATTAATTTTATTAAGGCCTTCCCTTAGATACCTATCTGATTAGTATCTTTGTGATGTATGTTTTAGATCTCAGCATATTATGAACAAGTACTACACTATTGGTTTCTTGGATATGGTATGACATACGGTCATACGTGTGTACCTATGTTATAAAACAATTGTGCATTGAGCACATTGTACGTTAAAATAACTGGCAGATAATATCGCAATTCCAAACATTTCCACAGAAAAGTTCCAATATCTAAATGTTTAAGAAACGTGCATTTGCCTGACAGGGTCGGAGGTTAACTGCGGAGATTGTGATCATATTGGACAACTTTCTTACTGGCTAGCTACACGATAATGACATTACGTTTTGATTAGGATAAAATTAGGTATCGGTTGCATCACTGCAACATTGACCTGTGTCACCTTACATTCAATATTTTAAGACAGATAGGTACCTACTTATCAATAGGTATTCAAATAAGTTTGTAAAAACTACATGTTTTCGTAATGTTGTAGCAAACAATCTAAAAAGTGTTCCGATTAAAATTTTAGTATATAGGTATCCAAATTTCCTGAGCGTTCTATTGACCGATTTTGATTTAGTAAGTCTATAGTTAAAGGGTACGCGGAAAGAACATCGGCTTAACATCATTTTACGTATAGGTACGGTTAGAAAGTTGTTTAGGTACTATTGCCATTAATTACCCACAGGTACACACATTTTATTTATTCATTAGATTACTGTAATACTTACATACATTCTTTATAATTATAACAAACGTGGTAAGGATTAGTCATTGCGAAATTTTCCGAAAAACTGGCTACACAAGTACACATGCTAATTCCATACCCTTCAGTTATTGTTGTTTATTAGAAACTATACGTTCACTACCGATCAAATGGTTAAAATAATTAACTTTTAGAATAGTTATAGCTTGTGTGTATTACAAGATTGCAATGAATCCTCGTTATTTAGGTGTTTCCCTATCACATTTTTATACAATTATTGAATAAAATATTAAAAACAAGCATAATCATATTTCATTTCTAAATATTAATATTGCTCTATTCGATTTTCATAAAATATTATAATATAACTCACGCTTCTTTTAATTTCTAAATTAGGCTATCGCTAACCACATTCTGCCACTACTATCATAGAAAAAGTATTATATGGATTTCTCCATTCATACTCGATTCTTAGAATTCTCAGTCTCATTTCTCATTTTATATCATCGACCTTCGATGTTAGGAACGCTTATATCTATACTTCAGCAAAATCACCCGAAACGGCACCAAGATTTTTGTGAAATCGAAATAAATCAGAATTTGCAATATTGTACCAGCGTGTAACAAACAACAGGTACTTATAGGAAGGGAGTGAGTGAGTATAGCAGGGCCCGGGTAAGCGGGAGCGCGTGACCTCGTGGCCGGCTGACCGGCGGCGCTGGCGCCCACCGAGCGCCGTCTATGCCGTCCGACCCACATCCGTGCCCGCTAACCGCCAACCTATTGTCTCCGATTAACTCGCTGCGGCTATAAATGATTACAAGCTTTGTTTACTAGAAATATATTGTGCCGCACATTGTTTTAATTGTGTTTGCTAGCAAGATGTCGCAGGCGCATTCGGATCTAATCACTGATTTATCAAAATATTTATCCGTTTGAACATATTGCGAAAACACAAATCAAATTATTTATTAACTAAATATTTTGATTTGTACTTTTAATTTTTCTCCAGTAGTCACACTACTTAATTCTATATAAATTACCTCGGACATAGGTGATCTTGGTCGTTTTTCTTTGGTATATGACATCTAATATTTATAATTTATTTATCCGTTTGTTTAGATCAATGGTCTAATCTTATTGGAATATGGAATTCTTGTTTGTTCGTAACACGGAAATATAAGATATAAGTAGGTAATATGCCCATTAATTATACGGGAATTAAATCTATTATTATTCAAGATACGTTGTACTTGTAGACAACCCTGCAGCCAACTCCACTATATGTCAGCGTTTCATCATCCTATTCATATTTAATCCTACATGTTTAGAAATCCAATGTGATGTTTTAAAATAGTAAGACTTCAAATATCCCGCAGATATATTCCAATAAGTACTGTGCACTTAAAGATTATAGCCCCAATTAGATTCACACTCTTTATAGTGCGTGAATCTATTAGGGAGCAATAAATTAAACTACGATAGGATGCGTTGATGTAATCGTAAATAACCTTTTTTTTCACATGACACTTAATGACGACTCCATAATAATCTGATGAAGATTTACCTAGTAGCAATTACAGTGGTGATGAGTGTGATGACAGTTGTGATATAAGTGATATCGGCTTTTGGGAGAACAACCTATCAAATCAACAAACGTTTAACCCGGGCGTGCAGCATTACCTTGCCAAATTATTTTATACCTACAAAAAATATATTGTAGGTAAATCTATGCAAAACAATTATATTCAAAATGTACTCGTAGTTCTTATGTCTCATGCTAACCACCGTTTATAAATTTACACCTAGATGCTTAGCCAAGTTGCCAATCACTAACGCTTAGTAGCGTATCGTAGTTTTCCCTCTCTGTCACTCTTTCATATTAGTGCGACAAAGACAGTTAGCTGCCTTTCGTTTACGATTGACGATTAAGCGTTAGCGATTGGCAACTTGTATAAGCACCCTGTCAAATTGTGGGAAAGACTGGACTAGGCAATTTTGTGATTGTGATTGATGCATTGTTTTGTCTAAAAGTCCAAATCAATTACGTCTACTTCTTCTCCATGGGGCAACTTAACATACTAGGATATTTCACATGCACAAATGAGCCATAAGCATTGTTTAGTGTATGCCCCAGGCACTCTTACAGCTTAAACAGTATTAACGTTCCACAAGTTTAGAATATGTATTTTGAGGTCACCGAATCGACAACTTAATGAAATTTATTTAATTTATACATTTTCTTTAAGATCTAAAAATAGCTACTTATTCAATTTTATCTATTTTTGAATTAGATTGCCAGTTTCAGAAAAACCAATAAAAAGTTCAATGTCAAACTCATGCAGTAAAGTTTGTCTAATAAGGATTTTTTGCGGCCAATAATAATTAAAAGCACTTAGCACTGTTATAAAATTGTACTAATACGTACATACCCTATTGTCATTATTTTTTAACAATCGTTAATATTTTATACGTAATACATTACGACGACTTTAGTGAATTTATAGCTATTATTTTTTTATACTTATACCAGGTATGAAATATAAGAGCAATAAATACAGCATACTGCACTGTCCTTTTAACAACATAAATTGTGCCTGTAACGTAGATACCTAATACAGTACATGAGTACAGACATACGAGTACTTAAGTATCTACTACTCCCTCGATAATAATCTAAAATGTCTAAATGATCAAAAATCGTCTGAAATATTACAATTTCTCGATATGTAAGTACATTACTTGCCTCACTACTTGCATTACTTGCCGTGTGGTGACGGCAGTAAGAATACATATGTCACCACCCCAACTCCTCCTGCGGGTGTCGTAAGAGTCGACTAAGGGACTGATGTGTCACTGACCATTCTACAAGATTGATGATGGGCAGCAGCGTCATCATAGTGGACACATTAGTGCGATCGTCAATCCCCTTGCCCAGCGTGGCGATTAATGGGCAATTACCTCCTAATGCGTCTATAAGCATGGTTAATAGGAGAGGCCTACGTCCAGCAGTGGACTAACATAGGCTGATGATGATGATGATGAAGTACATTACTTCTTCAAATAAACTGTAACCTGATGATAACAAAGAACAAAATCAGCTTAGTTTAAAAAGTTGTAAGTAGTTAGGTGTTTGGTATGACGACAACAGCCTATAGTTTGATGACTTGCTGCTATTATTTACATAACAAACCCAATATAAGTAATTACACTAACATAATTATTCATTAGGTTCCTATCTTTGATCATAATTTTTTGGTCCGATCTTTTCAATTGTTTATGCATTACTTAAATTCAAAAGTTAAACCTAAGATTGAGATTAGGCCTATGAATAATTATTTTGTGTTTATTATTAGTACCAATTTATTTATCGTTATAGTATCACATCACTCGAACGAGATTACCTATATAACAAGAATACGCACATCAGAATAAAATTCTCACTAACGAAATTATCTCGTTCGATCATTGATTTAGGGTGTTTCTATGCAATTTTTTTACGCGTTTTTATTGTTCATTACCATCACCACTTTTTTTTCCGTTTTATAAAAGCAAAGGTGACTATTATGCCAGAATAGCAGACAAACATGCGTCTGCTACAAGATAACCAAGAATGACTGCACTATTTTTACGCAATTCGTCAATAATTTGGGAATGGTAATGACTTGATCGGTGCGACAGAATAATGGCATAGTACTACCCATTAGGTATTAATGTCTCGAAAATAATGTAATGAGTACCCTCTTTTAATCTCTCGTGTGCCGGAATTGTATTTTTGTAATAGTTCTCCCATACGCCGATCCATGGGCATACGAGGGCTTAACGGTTAATTCGTTCGGGCATCCACGGCTATCGGTTTATATTGCAAACAAAACATGGAACCCTATCAAACAGCCGCGGCCTGAGCCCTGCCACTGCCACTGCAGACCTCGGCCTTTATTCCCAAACTTTCTATTGTTTGTTCTTGTACAACTTTCCCACGATTATATTGAGTGAGAATTGAAGCATGGGGGTGATGAATAGAAAACAATTAATTGATTTTCAATGTAGTATATTTTTCTGTGATTTAGAGGTAACAGAAAGGAACGCAATTCGGCAGTCGGCTTAAATATAGCCTCGAGTAGGTGTCTATTTTAATATAGCTTTAATTTAAATAATACCGTCTTATGACAAACCGCTATAATTTTTCAAGAAATATATTATTGTATTATAATTAAGGCACTTTGTACATGGCTTAGGATATGAATATATTAAACAAGTGTATGACACTCGGCAAATGCCACATGACTAGCGAAGCCGCTGGAACGGCGGCGAGATATCTCTGTGATATCCAACTTATCCTAACTTACAATAATTATCTTAAGCAATATATATTGGTCCCTTACAACATTTGTAACAGTTTTTTAAAACTAGTATTTACAAATAATCTATGCACACACTTTGTCCTCAAAACATTTACAAAAATAATTTATCGAAGTTTAAATAATTACAAATATCTACTTCTCGATAGATTTACATTTAAAAGGTGATAACAGCGAGTGATAGTAGTTTGAAACGAGATCTGAACTCCTACAAATACGGCTAAGTCAGTCTTTTCAGTAGGCGTGGATGGTCGGCGTCGGCTGATGTGGCTGGTGCGGGTGCGCGGCGGGGAGCTCGGGCCGGTACTCGAAGGGCGGGCTGCCGGGGCTGCCGCAGCCGCTCTCCAAGTGCTTGCTCAGCAGCGACATGCGGGAAAATGTCTTGCCGCACCCGGAACACGAATATTTCTTAACGTCTGAGTGCGTCTGCAGGTGAGCTCGCAGGTTGGATCTGTCAGCGAACGCCCGGCGGCAGTGGTGGCAAGAAAACGGTTTTTCTCCAGTGTGAGTACGAATATGACCCTGGAGGAGCCATGGTCGCGAGAAAGCCTTTCCGCATAAATGACACTTGCAGGGCAACGTGTGCGTGCGGATGTGCATTTTCAGGGCTCCCAGCGATGTGTAAACTTTTGCACAATACTTGCAGCTGAAGGACTTGCGTGCGAGACTACCCTCGGCCGCTGCGCAGTGGTATTGTTGATGTTTTGAGAGTCCGGAGTAGGTGGAGTAAGACTTGGCGCAGTCGGGGCACTGGTAGCGAGGGCGCCTCTGGCCAGACACTGACACTCCGGAGTCTGAAGACACAGATCCGGGTGACCGCAGATCTTCAGGACAGGGAGGAGGTGAAATTGAGGACGGTGGGGATGCGGGGGAATATCTGGAGTAAAGGTGAGAATGTGCCGGAGGTGAAAGAGAGGGTGCTGTAGGGTAAATTTCTTCCATCGGATAGGGGGCGTAGAGTGCAGGTAGATAGGCGTATTGAGGCGGGGGGCGGGCGAGTTCGATCGGCGCCGGAGTCGGTTCGAGGCGAGCCCTGCAGGCGGCGAGGTACTCTAGCTGGTGCTGGGGCCACTCGCGGGGCTCCACCTTCACGGCAGCTGTGGCCACGGGAGACGACGCCTTATTTGGGTAGTTTCCGGTTTTTGATAAGTCTTCCGGTTTCGTGCTCAGGTTTTCTGGTTCGTCATTTTCCGTGACACCTATTGACAAAAGAAATTGAAGGTTAGCAACTAGTCAAAAATTTATCGAATATCGAATGTGTAAAACAGCACTGGATTTTCATGAATTATAAACTTTACTAAATACATATTTTATCGATACTATATCTAATAGATTCTTGAATGTTAAGTTGGCTGGTTATATTTTAATGATAATTTAAATTTTATGCAAATTTAAATTGTCATAAAAATATAATACACCAAGATTGTAGACGCATTCTCCATGAACATCAATTACGAGTTTGCTAACTAGTTGGTATTATGATACATAGATATGGTATCAAATAATTGAGAAATACAATAAAATAAATACTTACAAGGATAGTCATAATAAAGTGTAGTGGCGAGGTGGGCGGGGTGCGGCGGCGTGGTGGGCGGCGTCGCCGGCCGCTCCTCCCGCACTAACACCGGCCGCTTCTTCAGCGGACAGTGCGCATACTTTTTCGTCATCATTGCGCGAGAATTTTGCGAATCCTCAACGAGCATCTTCACTTTTTCACAAGCACTTAACAGAGAAAGTTTTTCTTAAATGTCCGTAATAAAATCGTATCACAATTTCACAAATGTAACAGTCCAAAACGTGTAAGTTGCGCCGGAGTCGTAACAGCGGAGTCGTGTTCGGGACGCGAGTGACGTGTGCGCTCGTCGGCGTCCGGAGCTCGGGTGTGGTGCGGTGAGGGAAGGCCGCGGTTTTATGCGCTCCCCGGCAGCGGCGGCCAGGTGGCGGCGGGTAGTCCGCGCACGTGCGCTGCGCCCAATCGGCGGCGGGCGCGGGGCCGTGGCCAATAGCGGCGCGGCGCGGTGCGGGGCGGCGGCGGCACCTGCGCCTGCGCCGCCGCACCCGGCGAGCTGCCTCTCGTGCGATATACCCAGCTTCAGCACCGGTGTGCAGCCACATACGCGCACACCAGTCAGCTCTGTTTTTTGTCAATCCTGAGGTTAAGCACCTTTGAACTGCGCACTCGTTTGTTCTTTAGAATGGATCCTAACGAATTTTTCATCATCAGTTTAATTCATTCATACTTTTCTACTGATTTGGCAATAGGTATACCTACTCTCTTACTCATTTTGATGTAAAATATACCTACCCTTGAAGGTACCTACCCCATGCATATTCGTTGACCTGGACCTGGATGAATCAACTTAAGCGAGTTTTGATTGTCTACGGCGATATTCACTCTAGCCAGAATTTCCAAGAAATCGGGCTTGTAATATAGTACATAGTACATGACCTACATACGTATGTACCTAAATAAATCCTATAGTGCTAGAGATTGATAGTGTATATTAAACTAAACACTTTCCTGAACCCTAGCAATCTCATACAATGAGGGTTAAAATGCCACGACGAAGAAATACTGAAATTGTGAAGAGTATTGTATAAAAAAATTGACTTGGTGGACAAGAGTGGATATTTAGATTGCTTTAAAAACGTCCAACTATGTATCTTCTTCTTCACTCTGTTGTTTGTCTTATCCATAGAAAATATAACGTTTATTTGTATCTTTCATATAAAATGCAAGACGTAAGTACCTACTGCGGACAATAAAGGGTATAGGATATGGGTCAAAATTATTTTCGTTGTCTTGTTTCATACCACTCTGTCACGCTTTTAGTTGCTGTTTCGACTCGGTATATAAAAAAAAAATCGCTGCACTGTATGTCTTTTTCACGCTAGATTTTAATCCATACATCAGAAATTTAAAACAAAACATCATCTCATTCAAAAATCACCACTGCGTCACGTTTTTAGGGACACAAAATAAGACAACGAAAAGAATTTTGACCCATAATTATACTCGTACATTCTATTACGTTAATAAACATTCTACGTTTTACGGACTCACCTATGAGTAATCCATTATGTGTAACATCTTATTGAAACAAAAGATGTGTATCACAATAGGTCGGTTGCCCGTGAGTATACCTATATGCTTAACTAAGCAAAAATGGCAGTCATCTGACACCACGATGACACATGAGTAAGCGCCTCATGCCATACCTAAGCTTCTTTGTGATATGGGACATCGTATCGTATTGTTTGACCTTGTCCTCCTTCCTGTGCGCATGATTATTTTATTCGATGATCTTCTAAATCGAAGATACTGAAATCGTAGAGATTTCTTCGTTTAGTTATATTTATATTTCAATGTATACTGTGACATTTACGGCAGGCTGATAATATACAATGTATGTACTATTAATTAACTTCATCTAGATATTGAATTATGTTCGTATTTTTTATTTTATTTGAAATGGGCTTACTCATGGCCACAGACTAGCCGAGGCAAAGATGCCTCGACGATGGATCGAGTATAATAATTTTACAATGTATGTAATGTATGATTTTCATCACACTTGTGAGGGGAAAAAGAAGAAATAAAAACAACATAACATACCTACCTAATCATTATTTTTTCGTAACTAGGTAGATACTTGAAAATTGTCTAAATCATTAATAGCTACAAATAAGGGATTCGTTGCTGAACATGTAAGTGACAAATAAAGCACATGTGTAATGCTGCCCTGGGACTTCGATTATATAATTTTTATTACAATCATGTGTAACTGTGACGTAACCTAACGTACTTATATGAAATATATTACAGCCCTAGGTCGAAATTCGTGTAATTATTATGTACTTACATCGCGCAATTACATTTCTATCTCGATTGTCCATTTACCCTAGGTATACTCGTATATTTAGTGTCGTACCAAGCAGTCAAGGAGAAAGCCCAGGAAAGAGAAGCATGGAAATTGCTCCACCGACAAGAGCCTAAGTTTATGATGATGATATATTTAGTATTAATAATCTCACTTTCTATTCAAAGAATTACCTATCTCCTGCCCAGCCTAGATTCGAATCAATATGAAAGTTCAATCATAAGATATGACAAAGTGATGAAGCTAATTTATTATCTTAATGTAAGTAGCTAAGATAGCCCCAGTGAGGGAGGCCCGGGACCTGTGGGAAAACTTTATTAATGGACACAGATAATTGTAATCTGATCATAAGAATACGACGACTATCAGTCTCGGGAACTGTGGGTCCGAAGAGTCCATGGCGAGAACGATAACAATAATAACGTGTGGATTTGTGTAACCGGAAACACTTGGAACCAGTTTTTGCCACAAAACGATAACAAAGGTACCTACTTCCTTATGTATCAAATCAAACAAGATACGTTGCCAACCCCTTTGAAACGCGGAACTGTAACGACCACAGTTCTTTGTTATATTTTTTGCAACTCGTTTATTCTCACAGGTCACAGCTACAGGGACACTGGTTAATTTAGGAATTCTCACAGTAGAAAAATATTCGTTATTATAACAATTAACAATGAGGACAAAGGAATTCTAGCTGTCGTGAATTGCATTTTAAAAGTTGCTGTCAGTTTAGGTCTTCGAAAAAATGCTAATGCAAAACCTTAAAGTATATATGACATATATAGAGTTTAATAACTATACCTAGGCTATGAGCGAAGTGCTGACTCTTCGACCTCAAGCCAATGTTCAGAGATCAGATAATCGTATCACGATGACGATGACGTGCTTGCTACGTGTGGAGAAATTCGCAGAATGACTCAGCCGATATTATGTGATGTGTCAAGGGATCGACATGAAATGGACATCAATTGCTCGATTATACAGAGCCGCCGTGACTAATCGCGATGTACGCTGGCCGACATAAACGCCTAATTCAGACCAGAATACAATTTAAGAAATCCGTTGGCCTGGTTAATATTTTGCAGTATTACCTTGTAAGGCAGATATCGCAAATATTGTAACGGGCTTAATTGATTTGGGTTTTAATATTGTTTAATGCTGTTATTTTTTGCAGTGTAGCTATAATTATATGGAATAATTTAGAATGCTTTTGCCTTCATTCGTTTATGCATTTTTCCTTTGTCGTGGGACGGCCGTATTCTATGCCTCACGTAACGAATTATGTTTGTCTTTTAGGAAAACAAATAAATATCCGACGGTCAACAAAGCGGTGTCATTCATTAGTGCCTAATTAGTTTAAGACTTTGTGATGTGAATAATTTGTTATCGCACTTTACGCTTGGGAAACGTAAACAATTCGGCGGAAGATTGGTTGGCGGTAAACAACGCATTAAAATAAATAAGTCATACGTCGAAATTATTACCGTCCTATTGAAGTCTTAATTACTTATGGTAAAAGTTGTAATGATTTATTTGTTTTCCTTTTTCATACATCCTCTTCCTACCGATAGTGATTACTGATTAACTAGTGATCATAATTACTTAAGTAGGCGCTTTACTGTGTAATAATATCTACTTTTAAATAATTGTGTATTTAATATTCTTATATTTTGGTTTATAAAGCTTGCAAATTGAAAATCTGGTAATCAGTCCGGTAGGTATGTCTTCGATTGTTTTTCATTGAACAAAGTTGACACTTTATAGCGACTATTACGTTCTATGATTTAACGGTCATTGTATTTTCACATCATACCAATTACATAATTTAATTGGATAAACTTTTTTGGGTTATTTTTGAGTACTTTCGGGCAATATCGGTTCCTTTATGTTTAAGGATTCAAGCTAAAAGGTTAGGTATTAAAATGTATGCACTCAAGAAGAAGTTATAATTATCTCAATACCATTTATGTAAGTATTAATCGATTTACGCAAAATAATCCTCGCCTTACCGTACCTCCTTAATACAATAATAACATTTACGTGTACATATAAATCAAAGTAATTTAACCTACGTTTTCTACCTTTTCTTTTATTCTTAACAGTATTCTAATAATTGCAAACTCTAGTTAATAGACACAGGTAACCTATATCAGTGAAGTGTCCCTTATCACAAAGAGGTAGGTACGTAAATGTGCTAGTTAGACTCGCGGACTAAGGGGTCGGAGAACAAGGCATATTAAGAAATGAGGTTCATATATCATTGCAGGTTCATTCAAATATCAGTGAGGGTCCTGTTTTATCCATTTTTCTCAAACATGCAATGAGATAAAATATTGTCTATACGTTCCTTAAAATAGTTTCGGAAGTATCGCTTTTAGGGCATAACTCACTGGAATGGAAATGGAATTTCATAACACTTTTCAGGCCTAGGCCTGCAAAGCATTTTTTCTTTGTATTTTTTTGTGTTTGAGAAAAGCACTATACATATACATGCCTCGGTGTGAAAACGGATTCTCGGCCTCGTTACCTATCCGTATATACCAACTTGGCCGGAAATCCTCTTTTTCCCGGCCTCCAATGTAATGTACCATATCGTGCTCTGTGTCAATTGCGCAGTTGTATATTTTTTAGAACTCGACGGCAACGGCGACAAAGAATTAGACACGGGACCATCATAGGCCTATACCTAGTACATCAAAAGATAAACTGTATGGATTTTGAAAACTACAAGTTTAATTATTCCAGTGGTCGAATACAATCGCTACATAGTTAAAACAAAGTCACTTTCCGCTGTCCGTTTGTACGCAACGGATTTTGATTTGGTTTTGTGTATGTACCTATAATACAGAGTGATTTAAGAGAAAAGTTTTAGTTCACAAGCTAGTGTATGTTAAATCTATAATACCTAACCTACGGTCCTAGCTGCAAAATAAGTAGGTCCATTCAGATCGACTGAGTCACTCGTTCTTGATAAAATAGGCTTCATCAGACGATTGAGTGATCCAGTAAAGGTTCGTTTTTTAGAGATCCGTAACTCAAATGGAAAAAACGGAACCCTTATAGGATCACTCCGTTGTCCGTCCATCTGTCTGTCAAGACTCGAGGCCCTTTATCTCAGGAACTCGTGAAGGTATCGAGTTGATATTTATACTGTATACTTAGACACACTTAAGTTATTATTTGAAGCCCGGGAATTGAGTGACGCAGTTTTTTGTACGGAAATAGGAACCTACCGATTTGTACGGAACCCTATGCGGGCAAGTCCGATTTGCATTTGTCTAGTTTTTTTTTAATTTTTAGACTGAACCCTAAAATATAACCTAAATTTGTAG
>JALPQI010014336.1:0-27571 GCA_025490895.1 Thaumatotibia leucotreta | reverse complement strand
CGAATATTTTTTAATATATTTTATTCTACCTCTTTTTCGGTGTGACTGATATGGAGGTATACGTGTACCAAATTGCAAATTTCTTATACTAACGGCCTATGAGCTATGCTGCGGACAGACAGACGGAGAGACGGACAGACGGACATGGCGAAACTATAAGGGTTCCTCGTTTACCACGTAACCCTAAAAAGGTTGGAATTAATTTTAGGTCTACATCGGGTGGCATAATTTTTTTATGTCGAAAAATTTGTCGCATACCAACTTTACGCCGAAAAATGAATGGCCTAAATTGTAGCACATAGGTATTTTGTCGTGTTTTGCCGAAATTGTTGATCCTAACTTGGTTGTTCCTAAATATCGTTTGTCCTAATGATTTTCGTGTCTAATGTGTATGTATCGAATAATAATTGTGCATAATTGTGATGGTCCTACTATTTAATGTACTAAAACTAACTACTTTTAACAAACGACCTTTAAAAAATATTTTCCTTAAACTTAACCCTCCCTTAAACCACCCAACCCTGTTGTCCAAAGAATTTAAGTCATCATACCTAGGAACCGGTCGACGAAGCCCCGCTGCGCGGGACTTCTATTTCTGATCTAAGGGATAAAAGGTACCTAACGAACCTATCCAGGTTAGAGTAGGGGAGGTACAGATTCATTATTTTCTAATACAGGGGGGCTTCGCGCCCGAGCCCCTCTTGTGGGGCGCTTCGCTCCCCTATCGCCCCTTGTTCGGGTTTCCAAATAATTCGGGTTTGTAAATAATTGATTAAAAATAAGTATTTTATAGACTACGCCTTTCTCTCCGCCTTTCCTAGAAACCTAACCATTCCAAGTCGGTTTTACCTTGCCTTATTGAACTTGAACATTATTTTAAACCATTCACCATATTGTTGATTTACTTTTTTCAATGAAATTTCGGACATAACAATTGTAGGTGCAAAGAAAATTTACAGTTTGAGCAGTAGGAAACAATGAACATTATGATTATTAAGCTTTAGGTAATTCGACGATCGAGTAATCAATATTAGGATAAATATAGTGTAGATGTTTTAAATGTGTATGCGCAAAATAAAGTAGGCTAAACGAGTAGATTGCCATTTAACACTATGCTAAACATTTCAGCCAAAAAATTTTAGGACAATCGACGTTATGCGACACGTCAGGCACCCCTTAATCTTATCTTAAAAATATACTCTTCAGACAAAGTTTCGGTTTAAAGACATTTTTTTTGTACACTTGTTTGACGGTGAGCACTGTCACCGGCGTCAAAAGTGTTAAGGAATAAATATTTAAAAAAAAACGCTGAAATCGATTTGTCTTATTTTTTTTATCAGCAGTTGGAATACGACGTATCAAGTCGCTATCTTTCAAATCACACTATTTCCATACAAACTTTCAACTACCTTTTAACCACTTTAGGGTTTAAATTGTATAAAATGGTTTCTCATTTTGTATACAAATAATTATACACGGTGGAAAGGGACGACGTTCCTTCCCGCTACCGACCGAGTCTATCAACCATTACGATGAATTTTCAGTATAGTACCAAAATAGAAATATCTTTAAAAAGTCAATTTTCCATGTACGTTTTCGATGTTGGTCCCATACAGAAATTTCATCGTAATGGTTGGTAGACTCGGTCGGTAGCGGGAAGGAACGTCGTCTCTTTCCACCCTGTATAAGTAACCTTCTGTAAAAATGCCATCTTTCTAGCCCTAGTAATTTACACTAAATTTATTGTCTACCTTAGTCTCCTTAAACAAAATCTACACCCCTACTTAACCCTCTCAATCATTAAATTTCCCTGCACTCTGATATATTATCGCTTTTTTCGTATTTTACTTAGTAAATCTCTTACAATGTTTTAGGTCTCCAATCGTAACTTTGCATCCCCTTGTTATAAAAATACTTTTATAGGAATTATCATAGCTTTCAGTTAAACTTCAACCCAATAAAAATTGTAATCCCCTTTTAACCTTTAAGAAATGATTAAATTAAATTTCTTGTACTCTTGTAAAATACCTTATTAATACTAAAGTTTCAAGTTCCTACATTAAAATAAATTTGGATCCCACCTTTGCACTCTTATCTTACCAGAAAAAACAGCTCATACATGAAGTTTGACATTGTCATTCAAATGAACAATAAATTGAGTCTCTAATTGTTTACATTTATTTTTACCTATGTATAAAATACGCAATGGAATGTCGAATTTACAAGAATATGTTTGTAATTTACCATTTTTGGAGGTTACCTACGTCACATAAACGTGTACGAGTATTTGCTCGTGCTAAAATCAAAACATAGTACCTACCGAAAAAAAGCAACATTATTATT
This sequence comes from Thaumatotibia leucotreta, assembly GCA_025490895.1. Taxonomy (NCBI): domain Eukaryota; kingdom Metazoa; phylum Arthropoda; class Insecta; order Lepidoptera; family Tortricidae; genus Thaumatotibia; species Thaumatotibia leucotreta. Next base: position 25,228 of record JALPQI010014336.1, on the reverse strand, counting down.
AGGTACTTTGTTTGTGCAATATGCAATGCAACACGGAAGTTACCTCTTACCTACATGTATCCTAGGTACCTAATGTAGGCACGAGTTTAACTAAAACCATTAAAATGTATGCAAGGTACCTACGTAATTTTTGCGTTACTATTAAGAACAGGAAATTCCTCGGTTCACCAAGGAACAGTTCATGACAGCCTTCGTTACTCTTGTGCCACTGACGACGACGACTGCGACTCGTCTGGTGACGTGATATGATTAAATCTTGTTAGCCACATTGTAATCCACACTCCTTTTTTTACTTTAGAACAACCTGTATAATATTAGCAGCTCCTGAGGTAATAAAACACCGGCCAAGAGCATTTCGGCTTATGCTAGGGTTCCGTAGTTTTCGGTTATCTCTGAAAATATTGACTTTAGAATAAAACTTTGTTTGAAAATCTCTTATTTTTTTCAAAGACCTCTTCAACGATATTGCACACTATAGGATTACAGCAAATAAAAAAATCATTCACACTTCACCAGGTTAGGCACCCGAAATTTTTTTTTTCTATTTTTTTACCACTTTGTCGGCATAATTAATATTATGTATATCTGTACCAAATTGCAGATATCTAGTACTAACGGCCACTGTGCTATGCTGCGGACAAACAGACGAACAGAGCAAAACTATAAGGGTTCCTAGTGTACTACGGAACCCTAAAAATTTACATTAGTATGAAACCTCTTTTAAAGAGTAGCTTACATAAATACTCTACATTTATCAGTTCCCTTAATTCCTTAAGGGTTAAGGAACCTACCATCTAAACTGTTCTTTGTCCAGAACTTGCTCCATAACATACACAATCAATCAGAAATATCTGCCAAAAGTGAAACACGTGTCGTTAAGGAGTTCCGTTCTGGTCTTTATCAGCAGTTCCACCTACTTACATTAAAACGCATAAATGAAAATGCTTGATGTTTAAATGATAATATAGAATCCTAAGGTTCCTAAGGAAACACCCCATCAGAACTGGTAATTGACAATAACTTACACGACCATCTTCATTGCTTAAAATGCATAACCAGTTACATACATACAAAACACCAAAGTGTCCCGAAGTTCCGTTCTAGCCTTCATCGGCAGTTCCACTTCCCTAAGTAAGGAAGTATCACTTTTTGAAGAAAAATGGATGATTGGTTGATAAATCTCAAAACGGTTTTATGTGTGCTTATAATATGAGAAATTCCATGGATTACATCATCACCTTTTGACAGACAGACGAACAAGAAAGTAATCCTGTAAGAGTTTCCGTTTTTTCATTGTGGTACGGAACCATAAAAATGAATTGAAACTAGACAAAGGCCACTCCTATTACTTATGCGTGTGGATGCATTAGGAGGTAAATGTAAATCGCCACTTCAATCCCTTTTTCGACTCTTGTGACACCCGCGGGAAGAATTGGGGTGGTGACAAATGTATTCTTACTGCCGTCACCACACGATATTTGTGTACACAAACTATATATCAGTAAATACTTCTTACTTATACTATAAAAAATGTAAAGATTACTTACTCACTCTTTGCGTCCTGCTTATAGACTCTGAAACAACCAGTAATATGTCAAACGTTTATCTACCAAAAGAAACATCTCAGAAGATGAGAGAAATTGTCTCAGTTCAGTGGATAAAAATCTAAATGGTACATACTCGTACACTATACTATAAACGACTGTATTATTAAAACTCTAAATGTCATACGAATAAAAAATTTTATTTAACTGAGGGATCGGAACCGGTGTTTACACTCACCACATTATTGTAAGATTTATTTTATTATATTTCAAGTATAATCAACAAGAAGAAAAAATATAGTAATACGCATTGATTTAAGTAAAAGGGGTAGATGAGTGACGCTCATAGTTTGTCAACACGGCAAGCGATACCCGCACCCACACCGTTGCAAATACTACACACTACTGTAATGTCTATGTGCACAATGCGTAATAGAGATAAAATAATACGAAATATGCGGTTGTGCAAACGAGACCCCCATATTTTGCGCAATACACATAGAGCAACAGAGACATACATAGCAATTAGATCTTAGTGTAAGCAAGACATTATCTGCATATTCTTTCTAATCTTAATATTTCTAACAATCCCGCTACTCCTGGTACATCGCTTACCGAGTTTTAGGATTAGATATTGTCAATTTCAAGGGCTGACCTCTGGTTGCATACATTTACTACGGTTATTTGGGTCTCCCTTATACTGGACCGACTACGACGCCCGTGGTATCATCGGAATTACGCCATTTACCTTTAGTTCGGTAGCGTCGGAAAACAAAAGTCAATAACAATCATCATCATCATCAGCCTATCGCAGTCCACTGCTGGACATAGGCCTCCCCAATTTCACGCCACCGTTCTCGATCTTCGGCTGCTCGCATCCAGCTCCTGCCAGCCATCCCGCGCAAATCGTCGCTCCACCTTGCCTGACGGCGTCCTACACTACGCTTGCCGAGACGCGGTCTCCACTCAAGAACTCGTTTACCCGTATTAGCAAGCTGAAGTGGCAGTGGGCTGGCCATATTAGCCGTAGAACCGACAATAACAATAAGAGTAACATATACCTACTCATTTCATGATGAAACAGAATTAAATGAAAGATGGTTTAATAGTGAAGATGGTGTAATCATTTATTAAATATAAAGGAATATTATTATTCTCTCCTTTATTCAAATATTTTCTTATATTATATGGGCTCAAATAAATGTAAAATAAGGTTATTATGTGACATATACAAAATTAACGATAAACAACACGAAGAATGTCAACAAATCAGAAAAAATATCGAAGAATTCCAACATGTTCATCGGTTCCCATTAAACAACGAAGTAAAAAAACAATAAAACAACAAAAGCTATAAATTAAGTTAGGTATGGTGTATGGATGATCAAGGAATTTAAGTGAAGTACCATAGTGACAACGTACGAAAAGGCTCAAAAATATAAATTGATTTTAGAAATCAAATCATGAAGATACTCATATTTGATATTCCGGTCGATACTCTAGAATAGCTTTTCGTTATTTTGTCCGCTTAAACTAGTTTAATGTGTACTACCGACGACGTTTTTCAACACATTTGCGAGGAATAACTGACTTAAATTAACACTTTTACTAACCTTTGTTGCTAGGTAATTACTACTTACTTAGATACTATCCGAAATTTACGTTCAATCTTTTTATTTTATTCTTGTTCATTACTTTAAGGCCATAATTTACATAAACGAAATAACAGAAAATACAACAAAATGTAAAGTATGTTTAACTTGGTCGGGTTATGTTATTACCGCACCAGGACAGTAATGTAATGAAAAAGTACGGATATTGGATTATGAGCCATAAAGCGGTTCAATAATACCTACGTTACGAGCACGCTTGTTGAAAAAATAGTTGTGATTGGTCCATCAAAGTTTTGATTGGCTATATTATATAAATGTATTCAAGATAAAATAAAGTGCACAAAACCACGATTACCCGAAAGTACGGAATAGCGCCTTTTGTTATTCGTCGTCTGCCTTTGCTGGTAGTATAAATATGTTCCGGTATAAAATGTATGGAACATATTCTACTATGTTTGGTAGATGTCCACTCTGGGTCTTTTCTTTGCTTGCGTACGACTGCGAGCCACTTATCTTTCCATACTTCGTCGGCAGGAAATCTGTACGTGTATTAAATTGTTATGCTACAACCAAACCTAAACATACGTATAAGCTATTAATTTTATGTATAAAATAAATATTGCAAAATAGACTTTGTTATATTTGTTTTACTAGGAGCCCAGGAACTAAAAATACATGTTGATCAAGATTTATTTGCTGACGTTATTGCGTGACGATGTACGTGTTGCTCTCGTATATATTAGATATATATCTGTTTCTCTCACTCAAAAACAAGAATCATTTAAAATTTGAATTGCCTAAAAATATATTATTAAATTATAAACAGTACTTACGCATGAAAAGTGATTCCGTGAGTTTTGTTTTTATGCTTTGAGCTGTTAAAGCACTGAAAAAAGGCACAGCACGGCATGATTATCGCTTTTAAGCCAATATTCGTTACAGAGATTTTGGATCTTGACAAGCTGTTGACACATGGGCTGCCATCACACGACTGATTCAAAACAGGTCCCGGGACCTGTATTCGATGGCACACTTTCGTGCGCCTGGTACCATATCTACCCCTTTTACTTAAATCAATGGTAATACGTAATAGTTTCTTTCAAACCGCAATGACATCCGTTGTTTTTTTCGTTGCTTAGCAACCACGGTCGTAATTGTGCCTATAGGGCGGGCGGCTGGATTTAAAAAATCGCAAATAGGTGAATAGTGGTACTCGCTTTATACATATCGTATATAATATAAATAAAGCGTTTTTACTAAACTTCTCAAAAATAATATAAACACTACAAGCTTACTCCATTCCACGGATACATATTAATACCATAGGTACAAATAATTCTCCAGTTGACAAACAAAACTAACTAAAATAACAAATACGTCATCGAAATAAAGCTCTGATTCAATACTGACATACGAGGTTGCTAAGAGTAGTGACAGTTTTGGCTAGCAGATATATATACAAAAGTGAAAAATTTATATCCAGCTGTGGCCATAAATTCATGCATATTATTGATATTATCTAATATTAAAATCGTATAATAACAAGAATAAAGAAAATACGAATAAATAACTAGGAATGTATTGAAATTTACGAATTGAAACTAGTAGGTAGGTACCTTTTGTGTCCGTATTGATAGAGTCCTGTGCCACTCAGCGAATCCTTCAGTATTTTTAAGTATTTATCAGTAAAGCGTACGTGCCATTTCTGGAAAGAGAATATAACTATAATATATAAATAAATCATTGTAGTTTCAAACCAAAAACCAATAAGTTACGTTTCCGAACTTATTTATGTGCAGTTCAGCTTATTTTGTGTGCCGTAAGTAGCCGCAGTTTCCATGATACGACTGCCGGTCAGACATCACAATCTAAAGCTGAGCTTAAAGTTTATGTACTTTGTAGTTCGCGAGGATATGGTTTTTACTGTTATACTATAACTTATTTGAATAAATAAAAAATAAGACGCATAATATTTTCTTCGGTTACCGCGAGGATTACACATGAAATAAAACTATGAAAACAGTCATCCGCAGACCACGAACCCTGTAAAGTGTTCGAAACGTCGGAAAGATATTAAAATTAGTTAATATACGCGAGTTTATCAGTTTTCATATTTTTATTTCAAAAATAATTTACTTTCCATATTGAATGTACTGAGAAGATGCGGTATATACTTTCTTACCAAGAAATCGCGGCCGCAGAAATTGCGGTGGCGATGAGTACAGATTTTATTCCACTAATCAACCATTAATTAAAGACTCGTATCACTTTGAATATGTATACCTACTAATATAATTATATAACAAACATATTCTATCTTTCTTATTATTATTATAACTAAATTGACATCCTATCGTTTTGACTTCTAGCCGTCACATGTGTTTTCAAATGACGTATTTTGTTGTCAGAGTACAGAAAATAAACTCCATTACAGCAAATCGTATCCGTAAACTTTTTTCATTTTTAATCGTGTTTGCGAATGTAACTTATACGTGTTCGGTAGTATTGAGTTTTATTTAGAATCAGTTGTTATAGTTTTCTTGTGTTCCGTCATAAAAATAACAAGAAACTTAAATAAATGATGGGGTTCGAAAGAATTTCTTCGTTCTGATTTTCCCTACTTATTTAAAGATACTTTGAGTACTGGCATCCCTTGACGTATATGTATATGATTTTATGTCATTTTGAATGTCAAAAAGAGCTGTCAACGGGAGCGATTTGGCGTGCGTCCGACCTCGAGGAGGCGCTCGCGCCATCTGAGTCAAAGGAGAATTTTGACTCGTGTCGCCATTTGTATGGAGAATACACGCAATTTTAAATTAAGGATTAAATTTCTTCGTTGTCTTTATGAGGAAAAATATGAATATGCCCTGATGCACTAATTCAGTTATCTGGCTTTTAAATTAACATGAATATTTTATGCCTGTTAAAGAAAAATATGCATTGCTTCGTGTTCGAAAAATATGCAATTTTTTGATTTATCGGTATATTTAGAGCCGATTTCTAGGAAATCCATGTAAATATAAAATATAATATAAATTGGAGCCTCTGCATGAGTTCTTTCTGAATAAGTTCATGCAAGAAATATGTTTGTAGAGTAATATTTACTTAACAAATTCTTTGTTCGAAAATAGGTCTAAAACGACAAAATCGGGAATCCGACCCTTAACTGAACCGTATTAGTACGTCGTGGTAACCCCCCTTGTCTTGAATGCTACGTGCGTCGACACTCTGGCACTGTCCCATCTGCCACGTAGGTACGTCAGTTGGCTGGAGGGGTGGCTCAGACGGCGGAAAATAAAAAAAACATTGAAATATCACGGTTTCCGCCACACCATATCTGGCGTACCATTTGTCTGGTTTTGGGTGTCAAGACCCTCGGACCGTGTGGTTCGAGCGTACGAATGAGGGTTTTTGATACTTTTTCTGCCGCTATGGGGAGGTGAGATGGCAGCACTGAGCGGGAGTTTTGACGAATTGTCAAAATAAATACGCGCATTTAATTTTCAATACATTTATAGGTTTATTTATTCTGAAAACCATTACTTTAGGAACATTGTTTTCTAAAATAAATAAAAAAAGTTCCAAGTCAATTCCCATGAAATTAACAAAGTTATAGTAATTATTTTTATTACCAGTGACTTTGCGCGCCTGTTTTATAGCTCAGTCTTCAGTTCGACGAGCGTGTATTAGTCGTAATCCATTACAAAATCAATACTCTTCCAAATAAAATAGAATTTCAATATTTTAGGCCCAGGTGCCTATGAATAGTATGAATCTGACAGCTGTGTGGACCAGACGCCTACTCTAGCGCCGCCTGGTGGCAGAAAAAATGTCAAAAACCCTCATTGTGGTCCACCTCACAAAGAACGTGGGTTCGCCTAGACTAATCAAGGATTAGCAGCCCTACCGCGAAAAACAAAATTCGTAAATTCGGAGAATTTTTCTTGCTCACTCTAATGACGCCTTCGTTCGAGTGACAGAGAAAAATCCTCGAAATATACGAATTTCGATTTTCGCGGTAGAAGGCCAGTTTAGAGGCGTCTGGTCGACAAAACTACCGGTGACCAGAGAGCTGGCTGCTTCCTATCGCAGCGTATCGCATAGCGATACTGCGAGAGAATGCTGTCGGCATCCTTGGCATAATGCCTACTGGACCTTAGATTTTTAGGATGTTTTTTTCTTTAAGATTAGATTTTGTTACGCAATGGTCTTGTTGACAATTACCTCATTTGACATTATAATTACACATTGATGTCTGCATCAATTGATCAATTGCCATAGAAATTGGCCTAAGACCTTCTTATATTACCTTGATTATGATGCACAAATTGTACAAGTAGAAATAGCGTGGTGCCGTAAAAATATATTTGTCACCACCCTAACTCGTGGGTGTCGTACTTGCTATGGCCGTGGGGTTTCTGGCCGGCGACTGGCGTTTATCTGAAACGTCGCCGGCAGCGGGTAACCGACGACGTGTCAAGGTGTGGTTAAACTTAAAGAGCATTCGCTGTTCTAACCTCCCACTCTACGAAATTCGATCGTTACACAAAACGTGGTTGATTTCTTAGAGCGGGGGATAGAACAGCGAATGCTCTTTTGGTCTGAACGCACCTTCAGAGAAACCACCCCAAATACATTCGCGAACAAAACATTCGAACGTCGTCGGCGGCGGACACGCGTCAGTCGCCGGTCGCCGTTCAGAAAACCCACGGCCTAAGAGCCAACTGAGACCATCCATTTATAGAAGATTGATGATGGGCAGCAGCATTATCATAGTGGACAGTGTCCACTGGATACACTACTATGATCGCCGCCCCAATCCGCTTGCCCAGCATGGCGATTTTAGGCATTTACCCTCTAATAGACGTACATAATAAGAGAGGCCTATGTCCTGTCCAGTAACTGGATTAAGTAAGATGATAAGTATCTATAAACATGCTGATTAAGACCTACCACTAATGCTAAAAATTATATAAGTATTTTTTTATCACCCCGACTCCTCCTGCGGGTGTCGTAAGAGTCGACTAAGGGATTGAACTTACCATTCTTTGCAAAAAAATTGATGATGGGCAGCAGCGTCATAATAGTGGACACATTGCTGCCATCGCCAATCCGCTTGCCCAGCGTTGGCGCATAGTTAATGGGAGAGGCCTGCGTCCAGCAGTGGACTATCATAGGCTGATGACGTGATTTTTTTTATAATTGGTCCTAGTGTATCTCTAGAACTCGTGATCATAACATTAATTAACAAATCTTATTAATAAATAATTCTAATATTTATAATTTATATAGTATTAAGTAGTGTGACTACTGGAGAAAAATTAAAAGTACAAATCAAAATATTTAGTCAATTGTATTTAGTTAATAAATAATTTGATTTGTACTTTCGCAATATGTTCAATAGATGGCAGCACCAGTTCTCTCTAGCTATTCTAGAAAACTGTAAAGTATTCTAATAGGAGGTGCAGGCATGTATTGCTTACCCTCAGAGAATGGTCAAAGGCGCCTAGCCTTGTAAGGGATTGCATATACCCGAGAAATTTGACCGGTGGTTGCTAAGACCGAGTGGCCGAGGGGTACAGGCATCAGCCGCGAAAGCTGAGTACGTGGGTTCGATCCCCACCTCGGACATAGGTGATCTTGGTCGTTTTTCTTTGGTATATGACATCTAATATTTATCCTCTTGACACCCCGCGTCCTTTACAAAGTGCTAAATAGACTACACCGTAAAGTCCGAACAATTTTGAAACGCGTATGTCAACAACGGACTACCGACCTGTATAAAGTCTTAAATCCCGAGTGTTGGAATTTTCGCGCTAAAACAGTACTGGATGCTTATTGGCTTGCAACCAATAGATTTTAACCAATGGCGATACATTTTCTTTAAGATTCAATAAGGATTTTGGGCTTAGAGGCCGTCGTTATTGCAACACGTGCGACGGAATTCACAACAATGGAGGCACGTGACGTGGTCGACGTCGTAAGTAAATTTCAAAATATTTTTATTAAAATCAACGGTTACAATGTTGTTTTTTTAATTAATTGTAAACAATAATATTATCTTTATATATTATATACTATTCTAAAGAAAAAATGGATAATAAAATAAATAAATCATCTTAAATATTTTGAACCTATACAAAGGCACTCCGTCCGTTATTCGTCTTAAAAGTATATGGAATTAATCACCAATCGCCTTCGGTCGCGTAGTGTATGTATTCATGTCAGGGTTACAAGACAGTTATTTAAAATAATTCTGAGTATGGAGACATGAAGATTTCACTGCGAGTACATCTGGAATGGATATTATGGATATAACACGATCTTCGGCATTTCTTGATTAAAGTTTCGTTTTATTATGAAGAATTATGACAAAATTTTTTTTTAATGTGTTGTTTTGTTAGAATTGAAGTATTTTGCGGAAAATAGACAACAAATATGATTATTACATATGTGTTGAAATACATATTCTGTGAAATAGAATGATTATTTTGAACATTTTGTTTAATTTATATGCCTTGCCTATTCATCCATACGTAACGCCCGGATGTCCTTTATAAAGTACAAAATATATCCACATAGCAATATGTTAATTTACCTCCGTTTAATAATATTTAAAAATATTTGTTTCAGTGAAACATCACAAAACAACTAGTTCGCGTGTTATTCAACTGGCAATGTGTCGGACTTTACAACTAAAACTATTTAATACTTTGTAAAGTACATCCGTTCGTAGCGACAAGTGATTTAATAAAAAGCTTCGGTGTTAGGAGGTTATAATAAATAATTTTTATTTTAAAGTACATAATGTATTGGCCGTGTGGTGACGGCAGGAAGAATACATTTGTCACCACCCCAACTCTTCCTGTGGGTGTCGTAAGAACCGACTAAGGGATTGAAGTGTCACTGGCCATTTTTGATAACGATTGATGATGGGCAGCAGCGTCATCATAGTGGACACATTACTGCGATCGCCAATCCGCTTGCCCAGCGTGGCGATTATGGACATTTACCTCCTAATGCGTCTATACGCATAGTTAATAGGAGAGGCCTACGTCCAGCAGTGGACTATCACAGGCTGATGATGTGATGTGACATAATGTATGGAATTCAACTTCATTCACTCTAAAAGGCCAAATAGTTAAATACATACACATTATATTCTAATAGAAACCGATCATTAACTCGGTAAGTAGGTATATTTTTTATATATTTTGGTATGGTTTATTTTTTTGGTTTGGTATGGCATCTAATATTTAGAAAAAAAACATTTTATTTAATTTTTTTGGCTTATTTCAGGTGCACAGTCGGTTCGAGATATTTTGACAATTTCCTCGCTTACTTAAGGACCCTATTAACGAAACAACGAAATGGTTCTAAATTATACAAACACTACCACTCTATTATACCACTCTATTTATTACTTTTTATTACACTTCTATCAAAATATACTAATCACAACATTTCGGCTCGCACTTATTACATGTTTTTGCAGTCTGTGTGAATCCTGTTTTCTTGAATCATGGCAATGATGTCATACGACGTTGTTGAACTGCAGAGCCACGATGGTATATGACGCGACGATGGTAAGGCATGCCGGAATGAGCGTCATGTTGACGGAAATGGATCCGAAAGCTTCCACTTTTATAGGTTGCGTTGCCACTACTCGCAGTAACTGTTTTAATACTCTTGGGTTATTTTTATCTAAAAAAAATTTAATGATGTGACTAGGGAATAAAAATAACTTGGTCAGAACTTGAAGGTAAAAAGCTGCTAAATATTTTTTTCGTGAAATTCGAATCAATCCGTGGTTGCTTGTTTGGATTTCTATATATTTAGACTGGACAACAAATCCGCTCGATCATTTGAATACTATATCAAATCTAGCTGGAAATTTTGACAAATGTCAAATCTAGCAATGTACAAGTTGTAAGACATTTTCAAAAATGCCTGAAACCACTGAACTAAACAATTAGAGACGAACACATCATACTTTCGCTACGCATCAACTATGATCTCAATAGTTGACTTGACGATCACGACCTTTGACGTTTAAGTTACACTCTGGTGTACGTATAGCAGTAAGTTTTAGCAATACCTAAATAAATAAATAATAAAAAAATAAATATATTGGGACATCTTACACAAATTAACCTAATCCCACTGTACGCTTAATGAAAGCTTGTGATGTGGGTACCAGGTGATGACGGTATATATGTATAATAGATAGTAATAATAATAAGGCTATCCTGCTACACCCTTTCGGAAAACATTTCGTCGGTGTACCTATTGCTAGTGAAATCTAACCTGCAGGTCTATCGTATACATGCACCAGAAGTACTTTCAAGGAGCGCGTGAGAGCGCGAGCACTGTTCTGTATCTCCTGCGCAGCGCGGATTGCTGCAAATATTATCCAAATGGAACACGCTATGCCAATGAAGTATGGTAGCGTACCGATGTTGAAGCGATGACCCTAGGAAGTCAATATTGCACGGTCAGAAAATAATTAAATACCGAAAATTATTTATTTAATGCCGGAATCTTACACCTAAATTGAAAATAATTAATAAAAAAATATATCAGTCGAATTGAAAACCTCAATTTTTGAAGTCGGTTAAAAAAATGCATTACTAGTCAAATCAATGGCTAAGCTCACGCCTCACGCTGTATATTTGTCCTAAACTAATACCGATACACTCACTTTTGATACGTCGATACCATTCACTACCGCTTTGTAGGAAATCGTAATGTATCGCAGTATAATAATGAAAAACGATGAAGTCATCTGAAACGGAATACAAATAAAAATCCGGCATATTCTACGGCATAATAAATATCAAACAATAGAATAATTAATATAATTATGCTATACCTGCACGCCATATATTTTGTTAAGAAACACAGTGCATTTTTTTACGTTTGTATAATTTTGTACCCATTTTTCTAAATACATTGTTTGGATTTTTTCACTTTCTTCGTAATTAAATTTGCTTTTAATAGATCTCGTAATGCATCTAAGTTGTTCCGAAATTGTTTGAAATATATAGTAAAATAGGTTATATTCAACGTGTATTCGAATCATACAAAACACTACGACGTACTGAACTATAATTTCGTCCCTCGTACGTTGTAAACCACCGAAAACTTCAGCCACAAGTAACATTAAACAATAGAAAAATATGTATCCAAATAATCGAGTGATTCCTCTTTTGAAATGTGAATTCATACGTTCGAAATATATCTTGTCATTTTGAAAGTCAACTAGCAAAACGTTGGAATTCAAGCAACATAGTAATTTAACGTAACTTTTCGAATTGTAGATAGACAACAAAATAGAAACTATGGAATTCGATTGAGCCAAGCATATATACGTAAACGTTAAATTGTTATACCTAATTAGTATTACATAGAAACATAAAGATATTACGACGGAAATGAAAACTAATGCAATAATTTTTCCTATCGTACTAAATATGCAAATTTTTCTGTAGAATCCAAATATATTTTCCGTTAAAATAAGTATTTTGAATTTCTGTTCATCATTCATTCTAATCGCTTTCACAAAGAGAAAACCTTTTAGTATTACTTGTCTTTGGTATAGGTAGGTACAAAATGGACGCTTATGGCACACCCAAAGACGTGAGGTAAATATCTGTACTTACACTACTCACTTGTAGACTCTAAAGGTAGGTAATGTGAATTAGATTACTCATAGAATAGAAACCATTACGTGCCAATGAATATTAATGAGCTAATCGTAATAAGTAACACTTCAATTCAATGAATTATAAATGCGATTTTTTCGTTACAATTCAAGCATTATTTGTCTCAATATTTTTTTTCTAATTAAAGCCAGTGCCAGACTTCGAGTACTGCCAGCAGTGCCAAAAACGATTGGGATTTTATAAAAAATATCGCTCAATGTGTATTATTTTATCAATAAGCTGTAGGACAGTTCCTTGTTTCCAAAACAGTGCCCAATTGCCAATGTAATCAGAATCCTGGCCGCCATACCACGCAGTAGGTACGGTACCTACTGCTTATAATTTGTGCAAAGAACTGACCAGCCGTTGTTTCAACGGTTTGGCGCGCTGGTAGATCGAAAATACTTATATTTATAAGGGTTTACTAATGTTTGGCAAATAATTTTTCCCAAAGTATCACATCGCAAACTATTTTTCCCAAATTTTCATTTGGCAAAAATTCAATTGTCAAAACTACTTATCGCAATTTTACAGTTAGCAATCCTTTTTGTTGGCAAGCGTTTGTTTAGCAAAGAATTACTTGGTCGTTTTTATTTTCCCAAAATATTTTTTGGCAAATGCATCGTTTGGCGTAACATACTAATCCCAAAATATTGTATGGCATACGATTTATACCGAATAGGTATGTTTATGTTTTTTTTTTTAATAAAAGCTCACACGGGGTTTTATATTATGTTGATAAACAATTAAAAGTCGGTTTCTAAACAGTAATTTAGATGAAACTGATGAAGGAACGCAATGCCGAGGGAATAATAAAACAGTCGGTTCTGGCACTCGCCGGCCGCTGCCGCGGCACGCTCGCTTCGCTCGCTCGGCTCGTGCGCTGTATGGTCGCAGTTTCGCCTAACACTCCTCCTCGCTTCGCTCGTCGTCGTACCTAACGGTGGCTCTGGGATAGTTTTTTTATGAAAATTAAAATAAAAATATAGTTTTTTTTTATCCGTGGCTATGTGTGCCTTCTTAGTACCTACCAATAAAAAATATGAAAGTGATCATTATGATGGATTTTTTTTTCTTACTTCATTCATTATGATACCAATTATTCATGAAATACGTTTTTTGTTCCAGGCAAGTTCAAGCCAAGGGTTGTGCAAAAAAGTACGAAATTCCTGTATAGACCTACGAACTTTAAAATAATATTATCATTTGCCAGGCTTTTACTATAAGTAGAGCTTGCGAAGTATCCAATTGGGGAATTTTTTTTTTTGATTTTAACTTATGACAAAATAAATCATTTGCTTAATAAGCATTTGCTTAATAAAATCTTGACGAAGTGATACTTTGCAAAATAATAATTTGACCAAATGAATAAAATGAGAAATGTAACTTTGCTAAAGATTTGTTTGGGAAATGAGACTATTGCGATAAGTTATTTGGGAAGTCATATTTGGGAAACATAATTTGCCAAATGGCAGTACACCATTTATAAGGCTTGCACTGCACTCTGGGTGAATACCGTTGTCTTGGTAATGACGTCATACTACGTTGTTGAGCTGCCACGACGGTGACGCAACGACAGTGAGGCACGCCGGCATGAGCGTCATGTTGACGGTAATAAAACCGAAAGTTTTTATAGGTCGAGTTGACACTGTCCACTCTTCTGTCTTTATCTGAGCAGCTGCCCTACCGTGAACTTCAAATCAAAATCCGCAAATTTCGTGACAGAAACATCCTTGAAATTTACGAATTTCGATTTTTGTGGTGATATGCCGGCTTCTATTTCGAGAGCATGTTCAGATTTATACATAATATACTTATGTTACGCCAGATCAGACGACGCAACGGGGCCGCGTCGTTACGTCGCCTAAATCAAGCTAGTTTTAAGTTATTTTTATTTGATGTGTTTTTAGTTCGCAGTGACTTGGTTTTTACTGTAATGCTGTGAAACTTATTGGAATAAAAAAAAGATATAATGGCGACATTGACGGTTGGAACTGTAAAAATATCTCAAACCACAAGATGTAATGTATTAATCTTTTATTAATGAAATGTAGAGAAATTGTTTTTATTGGTCTATTGAATTTAAAAATACGCTGAGCTTTATACTAAAAAAAAATTAAAATAAATATCCTATACTTAAAAATTAATAAAAAAATGTTTGTATTGATAAAACTATCGAAAAACATTTTTAAGCTTTTTTTTACATGTGCTAGGTAATTAAAGTATTTTTTGTCCAATTCATGTCTGTCAATTATCTGTGACAAAAGTAAGAGACAGTAACGAAATCGTTTCCTACAATGCGTTTATCATTACGTAACGATCAAAAATGGTCTTTAAAAAATGTCATTATCTCTTAAAATAGACGGAATCCGGCAAAACTTCATTCGACATTTATTTTCATATTTGGTCAGAAATCCATTGTATTTTTTTCCCATTCCTCATGAGCACATTGTATATTTCATCTACGATGATAACAGAATTTCAGTTTTTGCTGAGTATTTAATGTGAAGCAAAAATAATATTACTGCCGCTGGTTGTCTGCGATCTGGGATCATGACAATGACGTCATACGACGTTGTTGAACTGTAGAGCCACGACGGTATATGACGCAACGACGGTAAGACACTCTGGAATGAGCGTCATGTTGACAGGAATGGAACCAAAAGCTTCCACTTTTATTGGCCGAGTTGCGACTACCCGGAGTAGCTGTTTTGCTAATCGCATGTTGTTCTTATCTAAAATAAGAAATTAGAGACAATTTAAATCGCAAAATAGAAAAAATATTAGGTAGGGTGAGCCGACAATAAGGTTTGGATCTAACAAATACCTACGGAGTGTTTCTAGTTCTAGGCAGTAAGAAGACATTTATCACCACCCCCCAACTCTTCCCGTGGGTGTCGCATAAGCATAGTCGACTAAGGGATTGAAGTTTGATAGAAGATTAAAGATGGGCAGCAGCGTCATCATAGTGAACACATTACTGCAATCGCCAATCCGCTTGCCCAGCGTGGAGATTACGGGCATTTACCTCCTAATGCCTCTATAGCTACGCATATTTAAAAGGAGAGGCCTACATCCAGTAATAGAGAGAAGATAGGCTGATAATGGTGATGTATCTAGTTCTGTGTCTGGACCCGATGGTGAGATGGCAGAACATACTCTCAATCCACTTATTAAAAACAGGTAGCCCTCAGTATGCACAGGCAGGGGCAAAGCATGTAGATGTACATGCAGATTGTAGGCGAAGGAAACTACTGTAAACAGGGCAAAATAAGTACCTAGGCTTTCCAGGATCTCTGCGAAGCCACATGAAATCACGATCCCCATCACTGTTATGCTTCATAGAGGAGACGGATAGGTACAGTAGCATCCGTTAAAAAACAGGCACAATACTACCTTCCCAATTAAGAAAGACATTACCCATAGGTAGTTCTATCTCTATCTCTACTATGAGAGATATGTCTTTTTAATTTAGCATGGCAGAATAGATGTTGGTTTAAGAACACATCTAATAACACTAATTGACGTAGGTATATTAGCATAACATCATTAGGCAGTTATCGTCATCATCAGTGTATCAGCCGGAAGACATCCACTGCCGGCCGGATACAGGCCTCCCAAAGATTGCCAAAAAGACCGATCCTGCGGCATCTGCATTCAGCAGAATCCTTCGACCTTCACCAGGTCATCAGTCTGCCTTTCGGTACGTAGTCACTCGAGAACCTTTCGGCCTCATCATTTCTAATCTTCTCTACGTGAAATGTGCCCCGCCCAGAGAGGCGCCCTGCACCTGGGGCACCTGGCCAGGGGCCCAGGTATTTAGAAATGATTATTTATAATTTTTACTCTACGAACACATAAAACATGGAAGCCGCACGCCATACTAAATTGCCTTTCAAAAACGGTCCTGAATTTTAGTTGACAAGTGTCACCCCCTCTGCAATGCATCACGGTAATGAATTTCAATATCAACCTATAAAAACTAAAACCGCCATTTAAAACTAGTTGTCATTGGTCCATCAAAGTTCTTATTGGCTATATTCTATAAACATATGTCAAAGATGTTGCACCGAAATATGCGCGGTGTTAAGAAAAGAGCTATGTCCTGCCCATCTTGGCACAATTGAACAATTGGTTTTGGGGGCATTTTTGAGCCGGCGTTAGACGTCCATGTTGTATATGGTCGCAGTTTTAACTGCTAAAGCTTTCATTGGACAGGAACATAAATCTAACCTGCACATTTGTCCGCCTGCGCACGCACTAGAAGCAAATTCAGGCAGCGAGTGAATGCGCTTGCGCTATTCTCAATGTCTTGCGCTGCGCGGACCGTCGCAAATATCACCCATATGGAGCACAGTATACCGACGAAATAGGGCACTGATCCGATAGCGATGGGGTGGCGCTTGGGAATGAATTAACATAATGTAACTTAGAAAAAATATTTAAAATTTGCATATTTGCATGTATTTTCTATGAAAAATTCCACCTGACCCATATCAATTGACCGTGTGATTTCGACCTATTCTGTAAACATAAACATTCAAAAAAGTCTACAGGTTTAAAAGCATGCCGCTTTCAAATGTACATATTTGAAATCGGCATGTTTACAGTATTTTGTTTATAAATTTTATTACACCTACCGCATTTGCCCGCAAGTACCTATATTATTATGGTCTGGCAAGTCTATAAGTATCAGCACAGAATGTATCAGTCCCTAGATGTTTTTTTGGTGTTAATATTTTTACTCTCAAAGTGTTATACTCTCAAAGCGTTGAACGCAATATTTTAATATTTATTATTTTATATTTAACCCTTCGTCTGTGGTTGCTAAGGATCAGTACAATGGATTTTTAATTCAAATTATGAATTGTTTTGAGTTCAATATCTATTGTACGGATCCTTATCAAACACAGACGAAGGGTTGAGAGCAATAAAGCATGTTTGTACAGTCAAGTGCAAAAATATGTATAGAAAGAATCCTCTTAAAAATATATTACGACTCTCTTATTAGCTTATTACAAAGAATTCAAGTGCACTGGCACATATTTTTGAACATTTTTATATACACCTTATTTTGCCTTTGACTGCACTGTAGTAATAGCTACTGGGACACGTACTTTAACACCTTTCACGACTGTGGTGTAGGAAATCGAAATGTATCGCAATATAATGATGCAAAACGACGAAGTTAGCTGCAACATACAATTCATTAAAAAAAATTATAGCCTATTTCTCTAAGGTCCCATCATCCGACCCTGACTTGGTGCTAACGGCACTATATCTATTCTAGCCTATCCCTACGATTAAGATATACAAGTATTCCTACCAATTATACTATATTTTGAAGTCGTGTAAAAATATTGAATTATCGAGTTACACCTGAGAACAAACAGTAGGACGAGATAACGTACAAGTGCTTAAAATATACAATTATACAGTGTGTTACCATGACCCAGGATTTTAAGAAAATGAGTAGGTATTTAATAATACGACTAGCAATCGCTTTCCAGTAATAATTGTGAAAAATATTTAAATTATCTGGACAATTCATTTTTGCTTCTTTTGAACGCTCAATGTAATGCGTGTATTGCTTATTTGTTAAACGCTGCGAGTGGCTGCGATCTATCATTGTCAAGTGCTAATTAACGATTAATTTTGAAGTACAGGAATCTCACTAAATTTTTCTTACTTTTATTTTTAAAAGTGAATTATTTATAATATTAGAATTTTTAAACAAATAATCCTCACGGTTTAGCTAAAAATCTGCACCTCATTCCTCGGTTTCAATAAAAGCCTGCATGATTGTAACATATTGTATGTAAGTAATTACTTACCTGTATTCCGAAAATTTTGTTGATGAACTCTGTGCATTTTTTTACACTTTTATAATTATGTCGCCATTTTTCTAAATCGATTGTTTGTATTATGTCACTATCTTCATGATAATATAACTTGCTACCAACAATAGATCTTGTAATGCATTTAAGTTGTTCCGATATAGTTTGAAATATATAATAAATAAGATTGTATTCAACGTGTAATCGCATCATACTATACACAACGGCGAAACGTACAATTTTTTCTTCACGCTGGCCAATTGATATACTAACACCATAGTTTTCGGAGATGCATAACATTAAACAATAAAGAATTATATATCCGAACAATCGACCCATACCGGTCTTGAAATGAGAAGACATACGGTCAAAATATACCTTGTCATTTTGAAAGTCAACTAATATAACATTGGAATTTAAACAATTAAGCAATTTAACGTAACTTCTTGAATAGTATATAGACAATAAAATTGATGTTACAGAATTCGATTGAGCCAAGCACATGTATATAGAATTCAAATTGTTAATTTTGATAAAAATAACGTACACACTCCACGATATTACCGTGGAAATGAAAGTTAATGCAATCAATTTTCCTAGCATGCTGAACGCGCTTATTTTTCTGTAGAAACCAAATATATTTTCCAATAATGATAGTAATTTAAATGACTTGAGTTCGTTATTCATTTTAAAGTTTGAATCCAAGTAAAAATCGCCAATTGTTGGGATGTTTTTAAATAAGTTGCGGTAGGCAACACACGTCACAATACACCAAATGGCTTGCGATAAGTAAAATGTATGTTGTGTTCTGTTTAAGTTAGACAACCTGAAACATTTAGTGCAAACAAAAAGTACTAAACATAATAAGTAATAAATAATAAATGTGATGGCTTTTTTAAATGAAAGATACCTAGGGCTAGAAGAACAATCATTTTACAGTACAAGCAATATTAATTTATATTTAAACGGCGAAGGAAAATGTTTTACGTTCTGTTTGTCGTGCCTTATCCTAATGACTGGCTTGCTACCGAAATTCGTACGGGTGTGTCTATGTCTTCTGGGTTTAGATGTATGATTAAAATGCAAAAATAAATGGGCACCACTGATTTTATTTCAGAAATAGATACATTTTAAGGACAGAATATCACAGAATCCCGCATCTGTTTAGCAGCATGCACCTGTAACAAAACAATAAAAAAAAATTTTTAGCCATTTATATTTTAAATTTGCATACAAATTAATTGATATTAGATTATTTTTTATTTTAAATTAGTATGATTACAATAGTAATGATTTAATTTATCTCTATTCAATAAATGAATGAGTGTATTTAATACGTTTCAGTATTTTTTTTTAATTTCCATGTTCATGTTGTAGTTTCAGCCTCCGTAGCCTGTTGCGGATTTCTAAGAATGAACATTTGACAGTTTAGAAATGAGCCTTATATTTATGACGTTAAGGCTATCGGAAAAATGGTGAGTCTTACCCTCATATTAATAAGGATTATTCTATAACTGTCAAAAGTCCATTCTTAGAAAACGGCAACTATAGTTGGTAGTGACACTGCCTACGAAGCTGGAGGGTTTCGAGGAACCCGGTACGGTTCAGATTCCGGCGAGGGCATTATTTGTGTATTTATTTATCTTTGGTCGTGGCTGTCTATGTAGTTAAGTATCTATATGTCGTTTTACTTCGTCGTTGCACTTAAGTGAGTATAAATCGCGTCGACCGGATCAGAGAAAAACGGGCCGCGATCTAAATCCAGTCTTAGTCCGACTAGCGAAATCGTCACACTCACTGAGGGTAGTTGGCATTAAAATATATAATTGCTTAAGCCCGGAGATCAAAGAGGCTCCTTCTTATGAGGTGTTTGTAAAAAAACTAAAGGACTTTTTAATCCAAAATGCATTTTATAGTATTGACGAATTTTATAATCTAATTTAATTGTTTTTATTTTTCTAATTATTGTTATTATTATTTTATTTGTATTTTAATTTATTTTTTTTGTATTAGATTGTTGATTGTGTTAGACTGATAATATTATTTAATGTAGTTGTAAGTATATTTGACATGTGTTTATTATTAACATTAAAGTATTTGGATTGAATTTATACTTATGAATTGACGGGTTAAAGGATTTGCGCATATAAATCGCAACAATGAACTACCTACTCTTTCATTTCTAGGATTTGATCCACCAAACACCCTGTATTTACTATAAAAATAATTATATCGTAAAAATGCCCTTCCTTAGATAACCTTTTGAACCCCACGTCAAATCCTTATCATCATTCGTTTTTATTTGTATTGCCTACTTAGCTGTAATATCGTAATTTACCGATAACCTTTATGGATGCAAAGTCACCTCAAATGTAATTTGGTAAGTGTCATTGTCATTATCTATGAAATTTACGTTATATGGAAAGTCTGTTTTCGAATTTTGCGGGTGATCAAAAGGAATAAAAGTTTGGCGATGATAGTCAAGAATAAGAAGGCCAAGAATAGGATAAAACGTAAGAATATGAAAAACCTTTGTTAAATGGTTGCAGTATCGAAATTTTTTCTGCAATTTATGCATTGCTAATTATTTACTAGGTATTATTTCACTCAGTATAAACTAAGCCGAAGACCGGAAATGCTTATGGGTACACGGGGAGAAAATAGGCACTATTATATTAAGTAACGTATTACTTATGTACAACATTATATTATTGACCTTAAATGTCGGTATCTTAGCCATGCATGGTATGGGTCGTTTGATATCAGTGTTGATTATGGGTTTTTCCCAGTCCCAATTAATTTAGATTTTTCTGTAGTCGGCGCCTTGAGTGTGGAAATTAGTAAAGCTTAGAGTACCTACTACTTAGCACCTACCTGACTTGGCCGAACAATCCGAGCAGTTTTCCTCACACGAGCAATCTTCCTTGCAGGTGGCACCCTCCTTGCACGTATCTAGAAGAAAGTAATTGTGAAAGAATTTAGCTATAACATTCAAAATGTTATTATTAGCGATGATATTTCACTCAGGCATTATTTATTTATTTATTTAAACTTTATTGCACTAAACAGGAGTACAAAAGGCGGACTTAATGCCATAAGGCATTCTCTACCAGTCAACCATTGGGACAAACAGATAGATAAAGTTGGTGCAGGGTCGTAAAGTAAGAAAACAAATGCATTCCGTTGAAGTGCGTTACGAGCGCTAACGAACAATATTGTATATAGAATATAAGTTTATATAATCTTACTCTAGTTTTATCTTCACATTAATGGTGCACGCTGTGTTTACCTGTAAGTAATAGTTACACTACTCCTAAATTTAACTAGCATACAATCTCCTACATGTATTGGTGTAATACCTATATTGTTGGTGAACCTTAATAAATAAAATAAAATAATAAAGTGACGTCATTTGTGAATCGTCATTTGGGCTTTGCCATTGTGATTTAATATTCTGGTTTATCGGTAGGTAGGTAATGCTACAGATGAACCAGAATATTAAATCACAAGAACGCGTCAATAAGCAGCCACGATAACATAATATGAATTGGTGACTTCACACAAACCAATTATCTAATTTAAATACATAATTATGTGAGCGGTTTAGTAAAAATGACAACGTCCCACCCCCACCTTGTCGCTACTGTCGCTAGCCATAAGGGCGCTTAGACATTTAATTCGTACGTACCGTCGAGGAATTTAATTTCGCTACCCATTTCGTACCTTGTCACAGTGACAATCAATATGAAAGCTGCTAGGACTGTCATATTATAGCTACTATGACAAGGTACGAAATTAAATTCCTCGACCGTACAAGCCAATTCCGTCCTTATGTTAAGCGACAAAGTGGATTTTAATAAAATTCTGAGAGAATCCATTTAAGTTTTGAACGACTTCGATCACACAGATCAAATAAATAAAAACTTTTATTTTAATTACCTTTGCATGGTTCGCACGGAGCAGGCATTTTTGATTTTCAGCTTGACACGTTCAACTAAAGCGAAAATTAGTTTTAGTATGATTTAACACACCTTGCGAATGCTTTTATACTAAAAATGATTCAATAGAAATTACTCTGCCGTAAAGGTCAGCCTTTAAAGCATTGTAAGAAGCAAAGATGCGAACCGTCTATTGATTCGAACAATCAATAGGATTATATTCTTCAGAAGACAGATCGTTTGCTGCACTACAAAGCGGAACATTTAATAAGACAATTAGAGCTCACCTCACAAAGGTGAACCCGTACTAATTTAGGATGAAAAAAAAACCGACTTTAACCAATGTCTCTAACACCGCTTTATTAGACCCTGATTTAGTGCCAACGGGACCATTATGATTTGTTTTGAAGTCGGTTAAAAAAAGAATTATCGAACTCGGTTGATGTGAATGACTTATTCGTCCATTTTTTTTTTATTTTTTTTTATTAATCGTGCACATGCTTAACGCAAATTGAAGACTTAAGTAAAATGGTTTTCACATGGATTCCATTGTCAAAACTCGACCAAATTAAAATGGGACCAATAAACAAGCATCAGCTTTCAAATAATAATCAAAATCAGTTCGCTCAGTCGGAAGTTCTGAGGTAACAAACAGAAAAAAAAACCTGCAGCGTACTAATTGAAAAGCTCCTCCTTTAAGTCGGTTTAAAAGAAAATAAATATACAGTGTGTGTCTTTCATAACGACATTCCTTTTAAGGGGTGAAAGTACAAGTCTTAATGAACTGAAATTAGCATATTTAGTTAAAGTATTTAAAAAAAAAATTCATACAAATTAATTCGGCACGCAATGTATCAGTATTAACAATAACTAATAAATTAAACCTAACAATTGACATATGATTTCATTGAAATCTCGCTCTTAGTGACATCCTGACAATTGCAATTAATTACCTACCTATTTACATCCTACATGTCGGTGACACTTTTCGATGACAAGTCCGTCAAAAATCATGACCCTTGTTCATAAGAAAAGGACTTAACAGCCCAGGGTGTCTAGCCAAGTTGCCAATGGCTATCGCTCAGTAGCGTATTTTAGTTTTCCGTCTTTGTCATTCTTTCTTATAAGTGCGACAGAGACGATTAAGAGCTAGGTAATTTTGTGTTAACTAAGAAGGCGGAATCAGATAATCGTTTTGTTTATGTACCGATTGAAGACTTCACATTGATTGAGTTGAAGTGTCAAGATAACATCAAGTTTGTTGATCAACAGACTTTCCTAATAAATTTAATAAAAATGTTTGAACTAGGTAATGTGATTTCTAAGAAGTGATAATGTATGTGCAGTGATTTTTGATATCAGTTCAGTGAATAATACGATTCAAAATGTGCTGGCTAAGACAGTAAGACACAGAAAGAATTGTTGATGTAAATTTGTTGTGCTAGTGTAGTCCAAATCTCGCATGTTTTAAATTGTAAAAGCAATGTCGCTATCAAAGACACACACTGTATAGTTCTATCGGTTTTAACTAAGTACAGCAACTGATAACTAAATTGCAAGATAGTAAGATGATGATAGGTTCGTACTCTTCAAAACGAATCTTAATGCGTCTACGATTCTCTGTGTAAATAGGTACTGTTGGCTTATTATGGTCCCATTTTTGTTTCTTTTTTATGTGATGAAGTAGACAACTGACCTCTCAGCCCACCTGATGGTAAGCGGGAACTGAGGCCCATGGACGTGAGCATGGCCCGACATGCTCTTGGCCGGTTATTTGTTTGTAATAGTGGCTTAGTGGTAACTATTCATTTACAATTTTGCACTGTAGGGCGAGCAAAGAAATAATCACAGGCATTTTGTCACCACACATCATTTTAATGTAGGTAAAGGAACCAAGTGCACATCTAAATACATACATAGGAACCCATTTACAACCTATACATTTCAGTTAGTAAATTAACTTAAAGGCACAGTGCCTATGCCACCTTTTTTATGGACAAACAAAAAACAAAAGACGCCCGTTACGCCAATTTAGCAATGACGTCTTTTACTTCTTTAGAATGCAGCTGAAAAACTCAAGGTGCATTATTATTATCAACAGCCAGTTTTACGAAACTATTAACGGTCTGATTTTAAGGTCTTTTATTGTTTGTCTCAAATGCATAATATTTTAAGTACCTATAATTTATTAGATAAGTAAAAAGTATTCGAAATCACTAAGTTTAAATGAAGATATTGAATAAGGCGGACGTGACCGTTGCAGATTTTCTGATTCTAAGAGGCCCATTGATTTTGCGAAATATGTTAGCGCCAGAGCGTAAGTATCTGTACCTATTTAGCATAAAGTGTGAGTGATGCTACCGGTGTTTAGTAGCAGTACCATGACTTTGCAAATACCGGTAGGGAATTTCTCAGAGCGTAAACAGACATCTCATTCATCTCGTCACTTTTTTTTGGAAGTGATAGCATCTTTTGGTACGATTTTCGGTTGTCAGATACAGCACCCCGTTTATCTATAAGGCAACCAAAACCAACCTCATATCATTCAGCCACATCCAAGAAAATGTGACCAGATGAATGAGATGTCTG
>JALPQI010014335.1:0-10275 GCA_025490895.1 Thaumatotibia leucotreta | reverse complement strand
TAGATGGGATTGAGCTTTGAGAGCGAGGTTAGTTTTTTTGAAGAAAGTTGATTATATTACGATAGTAGGTACCTAACTGATACTGACTATGTGGTTAGTCTTTAATAACGATTTAATAACACGACAATTAAGATAGGTACTCATACTATTTCTTAAAGGTTGGGAGAAATTAATCTATAATGCACGCATGCTATGACTTAGTTAAGCATGCTAAAATCTACAAAATATTTGAAATAATAAGTATATTATTGCAATTGTTTTCATATTCTAGAAATTCTCCTGTTTTCATGTCTAAGTTACAGTCTCCATGGAACCACTGCAGGACTGCAGGTACGACCCAGCATTATGCTGAATCGAGCATCAGTTCGTTGAAGTTACCTACTTATTACGTACGGAAAAGAAAATTGATTCACGTACCATTTTGGAATTCGTCACAATGACAATCAATATGAAAATATTAGAAACCGATTCACTACGAAATGGTACTTAAATTAATTTCCTTGAGTGCATTATTTTAATATTGTAATGTCTAAACCATGAAAATAATACATAATAATATGCGTGTAATCGAATTGTCACTATAATTACTAAACAGCTTAACAATATAGGTACGTGCTGAGACCATGATGTGTGTTAATGCAAATACACATTTTTTTGTATATCCTTTGATTCGAATTAATTTTTGGGTTTACCTTAGCTATATTTCAAGTCGTACCGTGGTAAAGTGTGAATCTGAAACAAAAACAACCGATTAAAATATTGGTAGGTATTTACTACATCTTTACTTCATATTACTGGGAAATTGAAGGTGTAATAATAAGTAATGTAGTATGTAAGTCAAACGTGTTTTTTGTAAATCTCCGATTATATTTTGATAAATAATGTATTTTGCCGGCATTTACAACACCATTTTTACACCTTCGTCACGGAAAAAGTGCCCTCTCAATAATGTATATACAATCATGGGTACAGTTGACGAAAATAATATGATACGCCATTGATTAGTGCCGACACGTACTTATCAAAATACCACAGGATGTACACGCGCAGTAAAGCACGCAAGATTCAAGCGTCCCCACAGATCGCACGCCCAACACCATTGTCCGCCTCGTCAACATCAGTCAGCTCTCAAGTCTCGTCGGGTGCTGATTACGCCACCGCGCCCGACTTCAGCGGATCGAGCAGCGACGAGCGCGGACCTACGCCGCCGCCGCCACGACCACCTGCGCGACGAGGACGGCCACCGCTGCCGGCACGCTTGGGGCCCGCGGGACATGCTGCCCCGCCCACGGCTCCCGCTGCCGGTGGTGTAGTGCGACGCATGACATGGTCTCAAGCTATGAATGAGAACGTCATGCGCGCCTACTACGGGGCTACAGAGGGAGGAACTAATCAATTCAATTCAATTCAATTCAAATTCTTTAATGTTAATAATAACACATGTCAAATATACTTACAACTACATTAAATAATATTATCAACAATCTAATACAAAAAAATAAAAATACAAATAAAATAGTAATAACAATAATTACCATAATTAGAAAAATAAAAACAATTAAATTAGATTATAAAATTCGTCAATACTATAAAATGCATTTTTGATTAAAAAGTCCTTTAGTTTTTTAACAAACACCTCATAAGAAGGAGCCTCTTTGATCTCCGGGCTTAAGCAATTATATATTTTAATGCCAACTACCCTCAGTGAGTGTGACGATTTCGCTAGTCGGACTAAGACTGGATTTAGATCGCGGCCCGTTTTCCTCTGATCCGGTCGACGCGATTTATACTCACTTAAGTGCTTGTACATATACTTAGCAACCTCTAGAATGAACAGGCATGGGGTAGTTAGAATTTTCAATTTAATAAAATGCTCCTTCGCTGGGGTAAATGGCGGCACCCCTGCCAATATCCTTACGGCATTCTTTTGCATTACAAATATTCTATCTCTGTCAGCCGCTAGCCCCCAGAGCCCAATTCCGTAAGATATCAAGGAATTTACGTAAGCGTAATATGCCATACGAAGATTTTTACGTGAGAGTGCAGGGGCAAGCCTACACAGTGCAAAAGAGGCTTGGGCCAATCTACCGGTGAGTAAATCAATATGTATATCCCATTTTAAGCCAGCATCAAATTCAAAGCCCAAAAACCTTGCATTTTGCACTTGGGGAACCATTGTTTTATTGATAACTATGTCAAGAGGCGTAGGGTATTGTCCTTTTAACCTGAAATGAATAATGAATGTCTTACTAAGATTAATGTCAAAACCGTTAACTTCAAACCAACGTGTTAATTTCAATAACGTGTTTGTAACGTTTTCCTTAAGGTGAGCAAATGAAGTGCCGTGCACAACAGCACAACCATCATCTGCGAACATCACAAAATCACCATCGAGGAACAAATTGATGAGGTCATTAACCATTACCAGGAAGAGGAAATTCCCAAGGGCCGAACCCTGAGGAACGGAACAGTCATCAAGGGTCCGCGTTTCCGACTTAGTTGCCCCTCCATCAACTGACACAACCTGTTCCCTGTTCTTTAAAAATGACTCAATAAACGACAATAAACTACCCTGTACGCCATAGTTCTGCAACTTTATTAAAAGCAATTTGTGATCCACTGAGTCGAAGGCACGTGATAGATCGCAGAAGATGGCAGCTGCCATTTCCTTCTGGTCTAGATACTCAAGGATACGCTGATGGACCGCATGCGCAGCGTCCACCGTAGATCTGCCCTGGCGATATGCATATTGGTGGTTGTGAAGCAACTTATTCCCTTCAAAATAGTTGATTAACCTATTACACAAGCCCAGCTCAACGACTTTAGATAGAGCCGGTACCAACGATATGGGACGAAAGTTTTTAATTTCCCCCTTAGCTCCCTTGCCTTTATAAACTGGAGTAACTTTTACTATTTTTAACGAATGAGGGTAGTCTCCCATAATAGTACATTGGTTTAGGAGCGCACAAAAAATGTCTATAACCGTATCAGGTAGTTTTTTAATAAGGTCGGCCGACATATCATAATAGTCAGTTGAATGCTTTGATTTTATAGCCCTTAAAAATTGCTTAATTTCACCTATCGTAAATAGGACGGTGTCCACACTTGACACCACCGTCCTAGTAGCCCCATTAAGGAAGTTGAGAGCCTGTCCCAGATCAGTGTGCCCTTGTAGTGATTTATTTATGCCCACATAAAAATCATTTACTCTGTCCGCTAGTTGTTTATGGCCAGTACTAGATCCAATTTGGGCCATAAGCAGATCTTCTATTGGGTTAGGCTTGCAATGTTTTTTACACGTTTCCGTGTTTATAATACGCCACAACATTTTACCGACATTTTTAGCGCTTTCAACTTTTTTATTAATATACATACGGCGTTTTTCGCATTTTAATTTTTCGATTGCAATTTTATAGTTATCAACAAATTCAATCAATCCTTCATATGTCGGGTACCGTTCAATTAAACTATTAATGTCATCATAAAACTGCATTTTAAGAAATATTTCGTTATCAACCCAATTTATTTTTTTATCAGTATTTTGTGGGTACTTTCTTAAAGGAAAATGTAGGTCAAAGCTATTTTTAATTATCATAATTAGATTATTCATTTTTTGAGAAGGTGCAATGTCAGAATGGAATAAGTTATAAAAAGAACGATTAGATATATCTTCTATAAAATTATGTATTTTAAATGTCGTGATATTTCTGCGCATCACGGGTGGCATATGGGTATTTTTTCTAAAGCAATGGATTTTAAATATTTGAGCATCGTGATCACTAAGGTGGCTTCTTATGAGGTCTATGTCCCAGGTACTTTTTCTACAATTCGAGTATACATGGTCAATACAAGTTCCAGATGTCTCAGTTACCCTAGTTGGTGACAGGTGCATAGGGTGCAGGTCGTATTGACCCATTAAGTCCAAAAGTTGACGTTTTTGTGAAGTATTCCTAAGGAGGTCCACATTAAAATCCCCCATTATTACTATGGAATAGTCAACAGAGAATTCTTGGAACAATGCATATAAAAGTAATTGAAGGCCATGTAAACACTCGTTAAATTTTGAGAGATCTGACGTGTACAAACATATAACAATTGTTTTGTTTTCATACAAATTAACTCCGCAAATTTCAATATCCATTTCATTTGACATTTCAGAAACGAAATTCAGTTCATGACATTTTAAATTTTTTGACAGGTAAATACACACCCCTCCGTGTTCATGCTCACTTCTACAAAAGTTAGCCGCCAGATAGTAGTTGAATATGTTTATCTGACATAATTGATAGTCTTTCATCCAATGTTCAGAAATACATAACACATCAGGATTGTCATTTACCTGCAAAAAACATTCTAAGGAAGACACTTTGTTACTAATTTTCCTAATATTCTGATGTAAAATACGTAAACCAGTTGCCGGACACCTATTCAAGACATCTAAACTATTTATTTGTTCACGGCAAGCTGGTACCTCGGTGTTCAGCATATAATCATTACTCACGAAATAAGTTCACCTCGGTCTGGGTGCCTATGTTAACATATGTTTTTTTTAAAATACTTGCATATGTCATGGGGGCCTTATTTGGATTTCCAGAAACATCCGGCACACTGAATTTTATTAACTCTAATACTTTAATGGAAAATTTACTACCTAATATATACTTGTAGTTGAAACATAATATGTCATCAATGTCTATGTATTTAATGTTATTAAAAATTGATGTCAAGAACTTAATTTCATAATTTAGAAGCATAGTAAAATTTTCATCAAGTACAATGTTATATGATATGCTAGGTATAATAATATTTGTGTTTGATAACCTGCTTATATAAGATTCTAAACAATTTAAAAATCCTATAGGATTGGTCTCATTCATGCCACATAGTAAAATAATATAGTCATTTTTGGTGAAAGTTTTACACATAGCCAATGATGGCTCCATGAGATTAATCAAATCTGCACCCGGTTTAAACCAAGTAAAAATATCGAACTCGTTACTTAATCTGTGCAACCTTTTTCCCACACCTCGACCTCGATCATCGCTTATCAGTAAGAGCCGGCGCCGCGCTGGGGTAGTATGTCGGTCTGCGCATGCAATTTTATCAGGAACAGCGACGGTAGATCGGTCCGCACGCAGTTCACGGTGTTTAGGTCTAGACGTGTTTTGTGCGGGGACTAATTGACTCAATTGTTTTGGAGTATCCGAAGTATCAGGCGTTACATGTATCTCCACGGATGTTGTTTCCTTAGTTATGTGCCGCTCCGTGGGTGACTGTGTAGGTTGTGTACGTGATATATTTCCCACCGGTGTTAAAAATAGACAGCGTGGGGACTTGCAAGAGCGGATTGGAGTGCCCACAATGCCACTACAGTGATCATTGACCATAGGGCGAGGCGTCCTGTGTGGAGATAAATCCTCAGAGGTAACATTCTTATATAGTTCCACTGTTTTTTGGCTTATACATAACTCTCTTTTTAGTGTGGCATTTTCCTCTTTAAGTGACTCAATTTCCATTCCTCATTCAATTTCCAATCTATCCGCGTATCGTGTCCGGATGCTTCCTCTGTTTCAGGCCCTTGAACCAACCATTAATGTGACTGCGCAGCGACTATCGGATCAAGTGCGAGTCATCCAACGATCAAAGCGGCTGGATGACTCGACACTTGATCGGCTTCGCCTGGAGGCTCTCCCTGTTCGCGCGACCCCTTCCTCGGCGCAGGACCCACCCGCCACGTCGCCGGACCCGGTGCCGGTACATGACTTGGCATCCGAGGCACTGCGGGTCGGTCCTGCTGCTGATGAGGACGATGCTGCGAACCTGAGTGTGAGTACTTCAGACAATGAGCAATTGAGGAGGACTCTGGAAGAAGCGATTATGCAGCATCGCTTCACGCCCGACTCTAGGCCACGATTACCACGTTTGCCCATGAATAGGCGCAATCTAGCGTTGATGGGAGCCCTAAACGCTTTACTGGAGCCGTATATACGATCCAGTAAAGATTTGGATGATACGCACTCGATCATGTACTGCGGGGCCATTGCAGCGTGCCGTGTTGCTCGAGTCAAGTTTCCGGACTCTGACCGTGCACCTAGGACCGCTGGGGGTGTCCCCGCATGGCAGGTGCGGATCGAGCGACGTATCGACTCGTTTAGGACTCTCATTGCAAAGCTGATCTGCTTCAGGGGGGGCAACAACCGCCCCCGAGTAATGCGCTTTGTGAACCAGGCGTTCGCGGGAACGGGTATTGCACCCCGCGACTACATGGCCAACCTCACAGAGCGCATCGACTTTCTGAAGCAGAAGGTTTATGCATGGGCAAACCGTATTCGCCGCTACAGAGAGCGTGTGAACCGATTCCAGCAGAATCGCCTTTTCCAGAGTGACCAAAGGAAGGTTTACCGAAAGTGGGAGGAAACCGACTACCGTGTGTCCGACGCGCGGTTGCCGGATGCTACTGCCATGAGTGATTTCTGGCGTAGTATCTGGTCAGTGCCCGTCGGACACACCGAGGGTGAATGGATGACCGTTGTCGAACGTGAATGCGAGATCATCGAACCTATGGGGGCAGTTATCATCAGCCCCGATGACGTAAGCTGTGCTGTCCGCACGACTCAGAACTGGAAAAGTCCTGGGCCGGATGGATTGCACAACTTCTGGCTAAAATGGTTTCGATGCTCGCACTCACGATTGGCAACGCAATTCCAACAAGCCCTCGAGCTCGGTTCCCTGCCACCTTCTTTAACAACTGGTGTAACCTTCCTGCTCTACAAGTCCGGTAGTACCACGGAAGCGAAGAACTACCGACCCATCACGTGCTTGCCCACACTGTACAAGCTCCTTACATCCATTTTGAGAGTAAAAATTAACACGCACATTGTTTCGAACAATGTTTTGGCTCCTGCTCAAAATGGATGTAGGGTTGGGTCCCGTGGTACTAAAGAGCTCCTCCTCATCGACATG
Organism: Thaumatotibia leucotreta; assembly: GCA_025490895.1. Taxonomy (NCBI): domain Eukaryota; kingdom Metazoa; phylum Arthropoda; class Insecta; order Lepidoptera; family Tortricidae; genus Thaumatotibia; species Thaumatotibia leucotreta. Next base: position 3,312 of record JALPQI010014335.1, on the reverse strand, counting down.
ACCATTTGCCAGCAAGTCCGGCGTAACAAAGGGGCCCTCTCCGCCGCTTGGATTGACTACAAGAAGGCCTATGATTCGGTGCCTCATTCATGGTTGGAAAGGGTCTTGGAGCTGTATAAAGTTAATGCAACTTTAAGATCCTTTCTCGGCGCGTGTATGAGGCAGTGGACCACAGTCCTTCGTCAACCAGGAGGCGGGGATGGCCCCTCTGGCCTGCAGGACTTCATAAGGATCGAGCGAGGAATATTCCAGGGTGACAGTCTGAGCCCCTTGTGGTTCTGCCTAGCTCTGAATCCCCTCAGTACCCTGCTGAAGGATTCAGGACTAGGTTGCCGGCTTCGGAGAGAGGGTGAAGTCATTTCTCACCTTCTGTACATGGATGATCTCAAATTATTTGCGCCAAATAGCCAAGACTTGTTGGAACTACTGCGAACCACAGAAGTTTTCAGTAGTGCCATCAATATGGAATTTGGTGTCGATAAGTGTGCGGTTATGCATGTGCAGCGGGGGAAAGTAGTAAATTCAACAAATTTACAGCTTTCTGAGACAATGTCGTTCAGATCTATCTCGGAAGCAGAAACCTATAAATACCTTGGTATGTCACAGTCTTTGGGTATTGAAGATATGGGAATTAGACAGGCGGTGAAGGAGCGCTTTTTCAGCCGGCTCACAAAAGTACTTAACAGTCTTTTGTTAGGAGGCAACAAAGTGCGCGCCTTCAACGCCTGGGTAATACCCATACTCACATACTCCTTTGGCATACTAAGGTGGACTCAGACGGAGCTGGACGCCCTGGATCGAAGGGTCCGTACACTGCTTACCACACATCGAATGCTACACCCGCGCTCATCAGTTATGAGATTGTACATCCCGCGGAGGTGTGGGGGCCGCGGCTTCCTAAATACCAAAAACCTCCACAACCGCGAGGTGTACAATCTTAGAAACTATTTTCTTAGCAATGAGTGCGGGATGCATCGTGATGTGGTGGCAGTAGACCGGAACCTCACGCCGCTCTCCTTGGCAAAAGAGAACTGGCGCAGACCTGTGGTACTAAGCACCGAGGACCGCAGGGCGGTATGGAAGAGCAAGGAGCTACACGGGCGGTTCTACAAGGCCCTCACGGGACCTGACGTAGATCTGCTCGCGTCGGTGAACTGGCTACGATTCGGGGACCTCTTCGGGGAAACCGAGGGTTTTGCCTGTGCAATTGCTGACGAGGTTATCATGACGAATAACTACCGGAAATATATCCTGAAGGACGGTACGGTCGACATTTGTCGGGCATGCCGCCGTCCCGGTGAGTCACTCAGGCATATTATTTCCGGTTGTTCTCAGATTGCTAACACCGAGTACTTGCACAGACACAACCTCGTAGCCAGGATTATACACCAGCAGCTTGCTCTTCAATACGGCCTTGTGGGCTTCGAAGTGCCTTACTATAAGTACACACCTGCGGCAGTTCTCGAAAATGGTCGTGCCACGCTCTATTGGGATCGATCTATCATCACGGACAGGACTATTGTAGCCAATAAGCCTGATATCGTGCTGATAGATCGATCGCAACGCCGGGCAATGCTCATCGACATCACGATCCCCCATGACGAGAACCTCGTGAAGGCCGAGAAGGACAAAGCCAGTAAGTACCTTGACTTGGCTCACGAGGTAACCGACATGTGGGATGTTGATTCGGCGATCATTGTGCCGATAGTTGTTTCTGCGAATGGTCTCATAGCGAAGAGTCTCGATCAACACCTCAAGAGGCTCTCGCTAGGTGGTTGGATCAAGGGTCAGATGCAGAAGGCGGTAATCCTGGACACGGCGCGCATAGTCCGGCGGTTCCTCTCCCTGTAGCCCTACCACCGGCAGCTTGGGCCCGCCCCGTTGCCGGCGGCACCCTAGGTTAGGTTTTTTTATAGTATGTTTATATGTTTTGTATTGATTTTGTATGTTTTATTGTATTTTATTTTTATAACCATATTATAAAATAACCTGACCTAAGAAGATGTATAAATAAAGAGAGTAATATAACGAAAACAAGAATTTAAACAAAGTATTAATAATCGTTTATTTCACATCACCTAAAGCGTTTATGTAAATTTGGTTACAAACGTTACAATAAAACCTAAAATTTTGTTTTTAAATTTCTCATTTGTGTCATAAATAATTGTGAAATTGGATTTTTGACAGAGCCTAAATATTGATTACTGTATAGTTTCGATTTTATAGTATCCTTCCGCTATTTTAGGTGCGTGGCAATAACATTTAAGCTATGTGTAGTATGTTTACCTTTATTAACAATTCGGGTTAAATTTAAATGGTTTGAGCAGGAAACCAATAAAAAGCTCAATTAAACGATACAAAATAAAATAGTGCGCCAATTACCAGAATTACGGCTTTCCCGGGATTATTTTCAATAATAAAATGCTCAATAATTAATCCTATCCCCGGGGAGAGTGATATGAACTGCACTTGTTCCCGTCGAGCCATTAATTTTAATTGCATTGTTTGTATGACATATTTATAGGAGGCGTCAGGTGCAATGCAAGCTTTTTAAAACTACTTACTCCATACATCGGTCAATTAGTTTAGCATATATTTTAATTGTTTAATTAAAATAGTACCTACATGAATCCTTTAAATAATTTAAAACATCGCCGCTCGTCTCGAATTTCATGTTTTTTGCACTTGTGTCTTAATGTACTATTATTAATATTTCGTATACCTACAGTTTAGAATACATAAAGTAGAACAAAAACTACCCATAAAAAAAGGAAACTAAAAATAAAAAATCTCAACCAAATCGCTGCCAATGGACAGTGTGCCCAGAAGACTGGCTGCATTGCCACGTTGTATGGCAATGCTTATTCGCCAGCGAAATATTCAGCAATCTTCTTGTTACCAGTGGCATCTCTATTAGGCGTAAGTTAGAGTAATTAGTAGAGAGAGAGTAGTTTTATTTCTATAGTCTACGCGCATTGGGTCCCCAAGGACCCAGCGTTTCGGCCCCAAACGCTTCAAACATAAATAAATTGATCAAAGAAATTATTTGCATTCTTTACGGTAAGTAGATAGTCTGATTTATTTTATTTTGTTTATTTAATACTTGAACCATATCCCACAATTTAGTAAACCGTTTTCCCATCCGTATTTTCAATCAATTCAGATTATTAAAAAAAAGTTAAAGAAAAATAAAAATTAAATAAAAATATCGCCTGTGGCTAAGCCCAATCATTCATTTTGATTTGTGGTCTCATAAATCAATCTTCCAAACATTTTGACACGAACAAGCGCCTAATACACACGTAGTCCGAA
>JALPQI010014334.1:0-30430 GCA_025490895.1 Thaumatotibia leucotreta | reverse complement strand
AATCCAAAATCGAAAAAAAAGTAAGTATTTTGCAATATTATTATAATTGACCCGGGAAACACTGTGTATATATACTAGATAGGTACCAAATATCTTTTACCGACCAAGTATGCTTAGCCAAGTTTCCAATCGCTAACGCTTAGTAGCGTATCGTAGTTTTCCATCTCTGTCGCTCTTTCATACGTATTAGTGCTACGAAGACAGTTAGCTGCCTTTCGTTTACGATTGACGATGACGATTAAGCGTTAGCGATTGGCAACTTGGCTAAGCACCCTGATATTGTAAGCGTCTGAACAACATAGTTATAATAACACAGGGTGAACGATATGAAATGTTACCAAGTAGATTTTATTAAGTCTGGTGTCAAAGTAATAGCGGCTTATTATTGGAAATACGTTTTGGTCACCGCATTGAAGTCTTAGGCACGCAAACATTTGGGTTGTAGACCGCAAACATAAGAACGAAACTGAGCTTCGGCTTATAAATCTCATAAGAACCAAAAATAGCTGAAAACCGAATTTCACGTGCCATCTCTCCTGTTCAGTGAGTTTAGGATTTTTTATCTGGTCTAATTTGGAGAGAAAGATGAGAGCAATTAAACATGCTAGTATAAATGCAATGAAGAAAGCGATCGTATTTTACTAGCACATACCACGTGTACCACCCAGTGGTCACAAACGTGCTGCGCGGAAATATTTTTTTTACCATTTGAAGACTATATAGTCAGGGCAAAAGGTAGTATATTGACTAAAAGTAAATTTAATCACAAAATGTAAAATTTTTCTCTTGTTTTAAATTAAAAAATCGCAGTCATTTGAAGCTGGTTACACTTCATATCGTTCACCCTGTTCAGTAAGTACCCAGTGTATCTACCTACCTAATGTCTGAAATTAGAATACCTACGTTTAGGTACATCTTTAGTAAATTGGATAATTAGGAACCTATAAATATGGATGTTTTCTTGGATAACCAACTTATTAAGTAGGTATGTTAATTTATTCTATTGCCGTCATTATGAATAATAATAAACATATTTTAGGTATGAATTCTTCTAATCAATGTCACTTCGAGTTAAGTTAATGGCTTTAATCTTATGATAAATACACGTACATATACAGACTGATACATGTTTGATTAAATTATTGAGCTGGTTTAGTGTGATCAATGCCTGATAGTGATTATCAAACCTGTTTAAAAGTGCTCACGTATTGTTTTTAGAGTAGATCTATATTTCAAGGTTTCCAAAACCGGTACTTAACTATGAGGTAGGTAAAATATAGGTGATGTACACATCAAGTAAGTATTTGTTATTTCACAATATATTTTGAATTCTATATACATGGTGTTACGTCAGCATTCCGAAAGATTTTAATGCTGGATTCCTGACCATTTTTAGAGTCTTTAATGTTAAATAAAATTTCCTGGATTCGGCTTGGTTTCAGAGATAATCAACCTTTTTTCGAAATAAGTTTTTCGACGTAACTCGTCATTTAACTTCTTTTGGATTACAATGCTACCACAATGTGTTCTAATATTACCACACCTTTTGCCTGACAATCAAAAAATACGAATAGACTTGACGAAATAACCTCTACCTAAAAAAACAATTGAAATAAATAATTTAAACAAATTGTCGTTATGATAAAAAGTACTGGAAATGTTAAAAAGTATTCAAATCGGCCTAAAAAAAAAAGAAAAAAAATTTTTTTTTTTTGGTGGAATTGACATTAGGTCTCATAATATTTTTTGTTTATTTTGATGTCTAGTATGTATAGTTAAAATCTTTCGCAATGCTCGCGTAACACCGTGTATAGGGTGTCCCAAAAATAACGCAAGATTTGAAATCGATGAGAAATACTTGACTTTCTTATTTCTTGATTTAATCATAAAGTATAAAGAATAGGGTTTAGTGTGGTAAAGCATGCTGAAAAATTACTTCGAAGGCTTTGCTGTAACATAGCACTCCTTCGTTAAAATTTTCTATGAAATTTGCATAAATATGGGTGAATTTCGTTGCTGCAGTGTGAAATCCCCTCCTTCAAACCATGGGCGATCGAGAGCTTGCTGACATATATCTTTGACTATAAATAACCCAATAAAAAATAAAAAAATATGATAAATCGCAATATTTGGGATTCACTGAACTTACCTGCTCAACTACTTATTTGATGCTTTATTTAACATCAACATTTCGGTGTTGGCTGGTTTCTTATTTAACAATTATCTAGCACCAGGAAGAGCTTTTTGGACGCTCTTACACCTTCACCGGACAAAGTTGCACTTTTCGTCGGTAGTGCGAAATAAAAGACGGTCGCAGTCACAATGGCGTTTAAGTGATAGTTATGGCAGTTTTTATAGGCAGTTAGATTTATTTTTACTGCACTGTTTGTTTAATGCGGCAAGGCAAGAGTTCGCGGCACTCGCTCTCGTGTTGTAGCAGCATTTATATGGCAATCATTTTATTTTGCGTGTTTGTTAATAACGGGGTAATTGGAACAAAATGCGATTAACTGTTTTGTTCTTGTGATTGTTTTGATTGTCATCATTATTATGTTATTGCACTTGGAAATGAGACCTGTCTTTGTTTCGTAACAATAAATAATAAACTGTAAATAAAGTGATTAGTTTCCCATCTTGTTTTCTCGGAAGCATTCTTATATTTATCATTGGTATAATTAATTTATTTGGATACCTATCCGTCACCCCTGAAGGTGAAGTTACATATGTGAATAGTACTTATAATAGCAACGAACTTTTTCTTGAAAATACTTAGGTAGGTACTAGGTACCCACTGACGGAAAATTACTCATGCATACCTACACTGAAAATAGAATCATTTGATGCCAGCTTATGTTGTTATGTTAATATAATTAATTATTATTATTACTAGTCTATTCATAATATTCATGTAAATCACTGATCAACGTAGTCCGCCATTCGAATCATGCGAAATTTGCGAAAGCTTTTGGTTAGATAGTACCTACCTACCTACTTACCTATGTTAAATAATATCATGCACTTAAAATAATTAATGGCAAGCTAAAATAGCTAAAGTCAATGATCCTTTTCTGTTTACATGGAGCTAACTTAGCATATCAATAACTTTGTACCTACCTATATATAGATAGGTAATAGGTAGGTAAGGTACTAAAGAGCTTTATTTGGTTAATATTGTTATTGCTACTTAGGTATCAAGAATGGATAACTTGAGACTTTAGTAAGTTTTTTGTAATTTAGGTTCTCGAATGTCTATATTTTACTATTTACATATTTTAATATGTAACGTCGTATTCTGCAATTAACTTTAGTACAATCATGGCCAACATATTATAGTACCTACATTACATAGTACCTAAAATAGGATCAATTGAAACACTTAGATTTAGATATATGTACCTACGTAATTATGTACAATCAACTTAAGTAGGTATGTGTTCGGTAAGTAGGTAAACAATATAGTATTGGGCGTTTATGATCGCGGAGGTTGGCAGAGTGGGTCTAATCAGGAGATATGGGCAATAAACTCACCGGTGGCCGCATGGCCGAATTGACAGCCCTACGGGGCGTCATCTGACTCATTTAACAGTATTACCTACGAGGCTACATTTTCAGTCTCTAAGTGAAATACATTCCTATTACATTTTTTCACTCCTAATAACTACTCAAGGTTCCATATACCATACACTTATATCTAGAACGCATTACAAATCGGTCCCCCCTCGGTCGTACCTACTATTGACATAGGGGTACATTTTCTTGTTAGCTCAGGCACAGACTAAAATAGATAAAATTGCCCTCGTTATTTCAAAACAAAGATCTCATCAAAAATTCACCATGTGACTCTCGGGATGTATCCAATAAATCAGTTTTACAGCATTCCCGTGTCATTTCAGTCGTCGAACGGCATAAAATGATAATTTTACTGCGCTCCCCTTCCGTCTCCAGGACTTTACGACAATTGTGAAATGTATCGACAGTTCGGGTGTCACCTCAGAGGTGGACAAACGTTGAAGCTCACTGGAACTTTAAACTTTCCCAATTTCCATTGCCACAAGGATCATTTTTGGTAGGGTTCCTCATTTTTCCGAAGCAAAGGTTTCGTGGTTAATCAGAAGCATATGGTACCTCCCGGCCCCCGCAGCAGGCCTCGTCTGATATTTTAAGGTGCTCCTGAGCGCATCAATCTTTCAGGTGACTTTAAAAGTAATGAATAATGGTTGTAGCGGGAAGATATTTCGAGAGCTCCGCCGTAAATCTTGATGTTACAAAATCATTAAGAATTTTTTCATGAATCGTAGGTAGGTATTTATGTATAATTGTACGTATAGGTACCTAAGTAATTAATGACTAATGACCTTTACAAGTAGGTAGAGACTCGTAGGTAGGTAGGTAATATTAGTCCTGGTGAGTAGGTCGGTCTAACTAATTATGATTAGGGAGGAAACATTTATTATTAGATGTCATATACCAAAGAAAAAATACCGAAGTTTACCAACGTTGGAGGCGGGAAAAATATAGTCCAAAAATAATTACTAAACAATTTGGGTTGTTCCACAAAATATAGGGAGGAAAACTTAATTGAATTCATTCGTGGTTATATAGTGGTTGCCAATATAATTTCTCATCCTCATGGTAAAAAATAAAAGATAATAAAAATGGTATAGCCCGATAAATTCCATATTGTGGGATTTGCTGATTGGTGATTTCTACAGGCAAGCCGGAGCTGATGCTAGAAAATTTATACTACCAGCGATAAAATACCTAATCATATTATATTTTATCGACGATCTAATTTAAATTCACTCCTCGCCTGGCTTGAGAAAAAAAGCAGGTAGATATCAATATTCTATAAACCATTTAATTTAAAAGTCAAACCATTTGTAGATAGAGATATATGTAGAGACCTATACCTGGTCCACCTACCTTATAAGCACGGTAATTAATGGTGTTCTTATTCAGATATAAATTAAATGTTTGTTTTTGTGAGTACGTAGTATGATAATAGTCAGGTTGATATCCACTTTTATTTGAGACAAAATAATAAGGTGTTGGTAAAAATATTACTTAGGTAATTTGCAAAACACAACATGGTTAACATTTTACCTATCTTTTATTATTGTTAATATACCAAACCAAATCTTGCATTTATCATGATAGTAAAATTAATACCTCTATTCATAGCCGTTCAGGTAAGTCAAACACGCCTAATAATATCCCTGCATGTTTATATAACTGGCATTGATCTCAAATGCAACCCTTAGCTTTTGTTCCTATTTATTTGATAAAATGAGTACTTTTATAAATAATAGATGAGTAATCGTTTCCTCAATGCTGCCTCAAAACTTATCGGCCCATAAATAATCAAATTATCCGCCCGCGGTCAAAACACACCACTGTAAATTATCGCTAACCCTTTAGATGTTTATTGCTAGACAACAAAGGCGTCACACAATCAATGAGGCACATTGGGAAATAAAGGACAGTCGTAATCGAACAATAAATTATGCAAATTATCTCCTACAAATAACAAAAAGAGGGTTTATACGAGAATTCACTTTCATTCTATTCAGCACTAGATAGGATTTTAAGGTGTCATGATTCATGATAAATTACCGCCGTGATTCAAAACTGCAGTAGTGAAGAATTTATACCATATTATGAACACAATAACAACGACTTTTAGCTCTAATTTTCCAAGTTTAATGGCGGAATATGAGCGTTTACTGTTGTTCTGAGCATTACTGGCATCACTCATTAAATAATGATTTAGATAGGTGTATGTTATTTTAGAAATTTTATTAATTTAACTTAGGGTATGTACTGGTACCTGCCTATCGAAGAGGCGCCAATCTATGGATACAGTCCTTACAATCGCCTTTAGCAATCATAATCTCAGCAGTAAAGTTGACAGCAGAGTATCGAAAATTGGGTCTTAACATGTCGATTATGGATCACAAGAGAATTTTTCAACAATTTAATTGTTCCATAATTTCTATCCGCCAGTAGTTTCCGAAATCCGTCATTGTTGTAAATAGAATCCGTTATTTGTTGTAAATAGTTAGTGTAATACGAATATCTACCTACACGTCTTACTGTCGACATCCATGTATTTAATTAAATAAGTTGACTTAGCCGTAGCACTTGATACCTACACTGTAGCACCTAGCATTTAGCGTAGGGTAGGTAGTTTTCTCTTTCTACCTTTCTTTTCTATTAGTGCGACATAGGACAATACCGCGTAACTATAGTTCGGGAAATATTATTTGACCGGCTGTTATCTTACTTACGACCTTTTGTTTTGCGTTAACACTTACTATACAATCAGCAGTCGAGCACTTTTCTATTGTTAATGATGCAAAACAAAAGGTCTTAAGTAAGACAAGAGTCGGTCAAATAATATTTCCCGAACTATACCAAAGCAGATAGAGTTCAAATATCAAACAATTGACACTCAAATTGACAATAATTGAATTTGTTAGTTACGCGGTATTGCACTATGCCCGACGATAGATAATCGTGTGTTTAGATCGCGACTGAGCGTAGCGATTGGCATCTTCTCTACGCACCCGGATACTATTTAGTTAGTGAAACGACCAACGTGCTGGGTAGGTAGATCCAGCTATTTCCTTGAAGTCCGAAACATATGTTCTAGATGTCTAGCTGCTATCTCGACCTACTTCGCGATAAGATTGCGCGCGGTTCAGGAGCGGAACCGCTTCAGTTTACACGTCGGAAATGAAGCGGCCATTAACGTTGCGACAATCGCGGTTTACAGCTGCGTTTCACTTTTACTGCTATAAACCTTCTCTATAAAACTTTAACCGTCGCGCACATCATCCAAAGACACTTCACTGAGGTTTGAATTTGTGACAATGAGTTCTTGGTGCATTGAAACCCTTAATTACATTAAATAGGTACATAGGTAAAATAGGCATCATATATTACCTACCTGAGGAATTTTACTTTATAAGTACCTAGGTACAGTGGCGTTCAGAATTGCATGGACAATTTATGAATGAAATTATTCAGAAACTGTCCATCCAATTTTGTGATGTTATCATAGCTTAAATAGTATCTAATCATACCGACAATTAGGTATTTAATTTGGTCTATGTGTGGATAGGTTAGCCATATCTATATTCATGTTCAATTATCCATAAAATTAAAAATTTTACATGTCAAAAATAATAAAACATTATTTGGATGTCAATTAATTAATTTTCAGTTTGCATTAAAATAATAAATTCAACATATTATTCATATTATTTATAAATAAAAAAATAAAATAAAAAATTCAAATACCTATACATTAAATTACAATTAACATATTCGTGCATGTCATGACAGGCTTCACCTGTAAGCCATTTTCTTAATAAATAAATATGAACAACAATTTCAGTCAAGTCATGCTTTATTTTAAATCGGTAAGCAATCCTGCAAAACGAAGGTAGATAAACAAATTGAAAATTAACGGTACCTAGGTTTTTACTTATACACATAAGTCTATACAGGGTGGTCCAAACCTTGACGTCAAAAATTTTTTTTAGATTCCTCACGTCATGAGCTATCAGAATATACCCCATGTATGTTAGCCGATTTTTTGTAGTTTTCGAGTTACGAATTTTTGAAAATTTTTTTTGAAAATTTCTGGAATTAAGAAATTTATTAATAAAAAAAAAATTGTTAGGTTTTTTAACTAGTTTCTTTTTGTAAAAGTATTACTACAAATAAAGCATTTACTGACAAAAAAAATAGCGTCCTCACTTTGATACAAGTTTTTTTTTTTTTTATACCACGTCGGTGGCAAACAAGCATACGGCCCGCCTAATGGAAAGCAGTCACCGTAGCCTATGGGCGCCTGCAACCTCAGGGTGTCACATGCGCGTTGCCGACCCAATAAAAATAACGTCGGATAAAAAAATACCAAATTCAAAATTTTACGCTAAAAACGCATCAAAATACCATTAATAATAGTTAGACCAATCTCAAACACCGCTCACTTCAACAGGAGCACGAATGGCATGGTCATCAGATGTCAATGAAATGATCATGCGATTTTATTTTGAAGTCACTGAATTAGAGGCAAACATGACCGCATATATGAAAAAGTTATATGAAAAATTTATTTGTCACTTTCCACATGTATCACATCTATCAGAGCAGCGTATATCTGACCAAAGGAGGGCCATAGTCAATAATAAACTGTTGAGCCCTGCCAACATTGAGGCCATAAGGGTACAAGTTAGAAATGAGGCAAATAGTTTTAGCTCAACAATAAATGTTACAACGCATAATTCATTCAGTGATTTAGACACAGTACCAATAGCTGAGCAAAACGACGATAACGAGACACAACTAGACCAGCCAATATTACATAGCAATAGATCTAAAACAAATGAACAACATAGACTAAATGACTTTAATATAGATGAAGAAAAGATTCAAACACAATTTAAATGTAATTTAGACAAATTTAAGAATATAGACCCAACAAAAAAGCCACATATTCCCAAACTTAAAATATCCCGGAAGTTGACAGCTACAGTAAACTATTTGAATAATACTGTTATCCCTCAATACCTTTCACAAGAATTAGAGTTTAACTCATTTCAAAATCTAATTTACACAGCAGCGTATACAACAGCTTCATGTGTTGGAGTCAAACTAGATAGACCCGCGAGCTCTGGCAATAAAAGAAAAACAGGGAAACCAAACTGGCAAATAAGACTAGAGTCAAAAATTTCCAAATACAGGGCAGATATAGGGCGCCTTACGCAATATATTCGAGGAAATAGATCTAGAAAGGTAGTTTTAGCAATAGAAACAATAAAATCTGCTTATCATACACACGCTACTTATGAAAACCCCAATACTGAACCTGAACATTTTCTGGAATAGATGTCCGATACACACCACTAAATCTTCAAGACAGAACCATTCAGAATAATGAGAAAATCATAAGTTCCGAGCAAAAGACAACTGAATGGAGCCAGAAGGCGCTACACGGAAGACACCGAACAGACCTCAACCAAGCGTTTGTTGATGAAATATCATCAAACTCTTGGCTGAAAAGAGGGGAGCTTTTTCCAGAGACCGAAGCCTTTATGATGGCAATACAAGACCAGGTTATTGCGACTCGGAACTACCGGAAGCACATCACGAAAGAATTAGCCCAACAAAGTGACACGTGTAGACACTGCAATAGTGCCCCAGAAACAATTCAACACATTACAGGAGCATGCAAAGCCATAGTACAAACCGATTACAAACACCGCCATGACCAAGTTGCCGCCATCATTCATCAGTACTTAGCTCATAAATACAAATTCCTAGATATCCAACTACCATATTATAAATACAACCCTAACACAGTACACGAAAATAGACAATACAAACTGTATTGGGACCGGACTATTATTACTGATAGAACCATACATTTTAACAGACCTGACATAACATTCCATGACAAAAATACAAAGACGATTTATATCATTGACATTGCTATCCCAAATACGCATAATATCCAAAGTACGATTAATGAGAAACTTTCTAAATATAAGGACCTAGCTATAGAACTTAAGCGCCAATGGCGCGCCCAAACAGTACACATTGTCCCCATAGTAGTGTCAACAACAGGAGTAGTCCCTAAAACATTAAAAAATAGCCTAGATATTCTACACATCCCGACCTACATAACGCACTCTCTACAAAAAGCGACAATTTTAAATACTTGTCGACTAACAAGAAAATTTTTAACCTCATCGACAATCACAGAAAACCAACAGTAAGCTATTCATTGTATTATTATACTTGGCTACGGCCCGTATAATAAACGTAAAATCCCCTAAAAGGAGAAATTTTAAAAATATTAATAAATAATAATAATAAATAGCCTTTATTTCCAATAGATTTACAGAACATATTATACGCATGCACAAACATTTTTATAGCTAATCACGAATAAATAATTACTAATATAATTTTTAGATTGTAATAATTGTAAAATTGTATTATTTATATATTATATCATTTACATTCCTAAATATTCTTCTATTGGTTTGTCCATTTCTGGACATAGGCCTCCTCCATCTCGTGCCACTTTACGTTTATTTGACCGACCACTCCGAAAAATCCTCATTATTAAGTATCACTTTTTTTTGCTTTTACGAAGGTTTAAGGTCTAGGGCAGTCTTTACATAACCAAAAATCCTTGGGATATGTTTTATTTTTTTTATTTACGTACATTAATGCTATTTTGATGCATTTTTAACGTAAAATTTTGAATTTGGTATTTTTTATCCTACATGTATCAAAGTGAGGACGCTCATTTTTTTGTCAGTAAATGCTTTATTTGTAGTAATACTTATACAAAAAGAAAATATTTAAAAAACCTAATAGTTTTTTTTATACATAAATTCCTTCATTCCAGAATTTCTCAAAAAAAAATTTTTCAAAAATTCATAACTCGAAAACTACAAAAAATCGGCTAACATACATGGGGTATATTCTGATAGCCCATGGCGTAGGGAACCTAAAAAAATTTTTTTGACGTCAAGGTTTGGACCACCCTGTATAGTACCTAGGTAATATATTTTGATTGATGATTTATTTATTTATTTAAACTTTATGTCTCTATGGCATAGCTCATGATTGGATAGTAGCTACAAATTTAATAATAACTTCCATACAAGTAATAAATTACCAACTTACGTATTTGTATTAAATCTATTATATTAGATATGTACCTGCCTACATTAAACTGTCATACACTATGATGTTTTATGGATTTCTGATTTAATGTGTAGGCAATCGTAGATATGTATTATTTAACATAACCAGAGTACTTCTTACTACAATTTACGTAATAACACCTTTCGTCCCAAAGCTCTAGGAACTTTCGAAATTACATACAATCTCGACTTGGAAATTAAACCCTTCCAAGAACGTATTTACGAGACGAAGCGAGGCCTAATGATGGGGATGGAGACGTTAAGATAGTCTCCCATTACTGCCTAATGCCTCATGCATCTATGGAGGAGTTTCATTAGGGAGATAGGCCCTACGTTAATGACCCGAATCTAATGAGTGCGGAGCTTCGAGCGGCGAGGGATGCTCGAAATTCATTATGGCTCGTTTCCTTGCTTGCTTGGGTAAATTATTTACTTGCATGGTATTGGTAGGTACTTGATGATGTTTAGTAATGTACAATGGCCTGTTATGAAAGTAATCACAGACTTACGTGAAAACCGTTGTATGTAAATTATCTAAATAGTTAAATACCCACTTACTACCTAACAGTGAAGACTTAGCCTAGGTATATCTAATTCAGGTAGGTATCTACTAATTCCAAAAATATGTAAAAATATAATTTGATGTGTACCTAAGTAGGTACCTTTTTTCTATTATATATTTTTGCTGCGTAAAACTACCTAAGTACGAGTATTAGTTATACTACTTCTTTGTTGGTATTCACTCTTTATAACTCTGAAATCAAACTTTTTTGTAGGTACCCCGGTATATTATTTAACACAGAGTGATACGTAAAATTGTAATTAATTACCTAATATTGGCATTATGATTGTTTGATTAAAAAATAATTAAACCCGTTTTAATAGAGAACCAGAAGAAGAGAAGTACCGACCATTTTTATTGAGAAAAAGCAGGAGCAATTTATTCAAGACCTTTTAGAGGTTGGTTTTAAAATTTTGCTAACGATTATGATTCTTATAGCTCTACATACTGAGACAAAACTACCTACATCATAGGTAGGTAGGTAAAGGTATAGACGTGTGCGCCGCGCCGGCGTCACGCCGCCGCCGACCTTTTTCTCCACGCCGCCGCCGCCGACTAATGGTCGGCGTGAAATCGGCGTGGCCTTGACTGAATAACAGACTTATTTCTTATGGGTTAAATACTAAGCTTCATATTTGCTTTATGTATTTACATAATGCTCTTATACAGGAAATAAAATATCAGCCTATCGCCTATCCCTCATTACACGTGTATACTCAACGACATCCAGCCTCCCGAACAAGCCGGTTTAGGCTTTTGCACAAGCAACGCCAGGTTATACAGAAGACCGAGAGGTATAACTTGTCCCACGTTAACCGTAACGTTCGTGGCCTATGAAGTATTTGAATCGATCAAATGGGGGATTCAAATGGGGTTAACCCCTTATTCATAAACAAATACTATACACTATTTCCATCGGTACCAAGTAGACTTTTCCTACTTGCGCCGATAACACAATGCTGATAACACAGTTAAGTGGATCTAACTATGAGAAAAAGATCAATAGTAAAGTAGTGCCGGACAGCACAATATCTTCTCATCCAATATCCCGCAGTATATTTCAAAACGAAATTCTTCGACCAAGTGTTACTTACGGCTCTAAAACGTGATAGGTAACTATGGGCTTAGTAAAAAGATTACTCTATTTAATTGATGGAAAGAGGAGTTCCCTACAAGATTGAAATAGGAATGTTGAGAGCCGTAGAATAACTGAAAGCACCAACGTAGCTCAAAAAATGTGTGACCTGAAGTGGCAGTGGGGTGAACATATTGCATGCAAAATTACCGTTGGGGCAAGCGATTTCTTAAAGGCAAGCACAAACGTGTCGACGCAGCGTAGGAAAGCTCCCACTATAATGGACTGATAACCTGGCAAAGATAGGTGGAATCCATTGGATGTGGGCTGCGCACTATTTATCCTTATGGCATACTACGATAGGGAATTTGAGGACCTAATGTCCATCGGCAGATAATACGTATCCTATGTATTATCATCATATAACGAAGATGAATAGAGTTAGTCCAAGCCCAGTTTTTTTAAGGCTTGTCCGCGAAATAAAGTACACATTGGCGTTTAATTATTTTTTTTAATGAGATCATACCTTTGCATGGATATTATTAGAAAGAAGGGCTCTTTGCCTTTCTTCTCGGACGCTGTGGTTGATATTTGTATGAATTTCTCCTCCATAATTATGGACTTTTATTTAAACTTCTGAATTTTACGAGTAGCAATGTTTCTTCTTATTTTACCATTTTGGGTCATTTACTTTCCCAATGGGTCTTAACTAAATTACAATATCGATACTATAATAAACTGTAAATCTCGTGTCTACAATTTTAATTAACTATTTCAGGTGGAATTATCTCGGAAGCTCGCACTTTTTTGGGCGTGAACTTTTGCATTAAGCATTATCTGAAGTTATTTCGATTTTGACGACTTTTAAGCGAATGCTTTTGGATATTGGATTGTTAAACATAAAACAGAGGAATCAATTTACGGTTGGCTGTTAGAACTACACGGGACTAATGTGTAACATTGGAGACTGATTTTACGATGGCTACTTTATTTCGTGGACAAGCTTTAGAACATGATGGGAAGAGAAAACTGTTATCTTTTCATCAGATGGTGGTTACGGTGGTCATTGGTGGTGTTAATTAAATAATTATATTGTATTTATCTCAATTATAATAAAGATTACGATCGAATTCCGCTTTTATATTCACGTGACCTTGACGCCGATTTCACGCCGAAATCACGCCGCCGCCGCCGACTTTTCAGTAAACGCCGCCGCCGACCATTTTGACATCGGCGCACACGTCTAGGTAGGTACTCACTTTTAAAATCTTAAATTAAAATTACAAAAAAAAATTGAGCAAAAGCAGGAGCATTTTTTTTCACGGTTTTTTATTTTTACCTACACTATACCTAATATACCTATTCATAGATCTGCTTTAAAAGTGCGCTAACGATTATGATCCTTGTGGCTCTACATACTGAGACTGTACTCTATGCCGTCTACTCGTTTAGTTGTTTACTGTGAAAACAAAAGACTGCGACCTCAACATCCGAACACCACTAAGAATCAATGACAATCGCATCATCAGTTGCTATTTTACAGCTTTTCAAATGATTTTCCGTCCACAATGCGTTACGTCACGGCGCTAGGGTTGTTACTTGTTACAAAAAGCGCTGAACTGGTCGGGTCACGCACACAGCGCCAGTATGGATTAGCGCGCCTGCTGTGCGGGCGAACGTCACAAAATGGCGGCCGTAAAAGCAAGTTTAGTGAAGAGTGAGTTACGGTCGGATGGGGGCAGCGGGGTGGGCCCCAGCCAATGGCGTCTCGCTGAGCGAGCACGCCGCCCGCCAACTCTGCTCTTTCTTTTATAGTCGTCGTTGTTTTTCTCTGGCGCGCTTTTTCCTGATTTTTTTGCGGAAAAGTGTTTTGTTTGCTTTGTAAAGAATGTGGAGGGCGACACAATGTATATTTAAGCGTTCTTCCCTGTCTGCTGAGTATAGATAGGTACCTATAAAGATGATAGCTTTTTAAAAACCTAGAGAAAATACCAATGTACCTATTTACTTACCTACACTATACCAAATTATTTAATCAAATAGGTATAAAAAGAGATCTCACATTAATGTGATTATTATATTAGGTATCATTAAAAATATACTGAGTAGGTAATTTTAGTACCTGCCTACTTCTGGGGAAATACATTTAGAATAGAATAGAACTTTATTCAGAAAACTTAATTTAAACTTAACTTAATTACAATGACAGTGGTACACAATACACATTTAGTGATTTCGTATTTAGGTAGGTAGGTAACGACTAGGGCTGCCAACTGTCCCGCTATATGCGGGACGTCCCGTTTCTGGGGCCCTAAAGTATACGTCCCGTAAAGGGTTCGCGCGGGACGCCAGTTGTCCCGCTTTTCAGGGGATACTAAAATAGTAATATGAACACGTAAATGAAAGCAATTTAAAATGTCGTCTTGTTAATTTGAATGTACCGCGATATTCGTACCAATAGTCCGCGAGCACCGTGCACTGAACGTGTATACTGCCAAAATATGAATGATTGCGATGGGTGCAAAAGGTGCATCTAAATTGAACCGATCTGAAATTAAGCATTGATTTTTAATGTTAATGTCGTTCCCATCCCGCATTTTATAGCCAATTCCCGCAATTTATTCGCGAATGTCCCGCACATCTGTGTTTTTTGGTTGGCAGCCCTAGTAACGACCTAAAATATTAACTAATTTTAAGTAAGTTCCTATTAATTAACCTTAAGTTATTTTAGTTACAAACAAATATCCACACGCACCTGAAATATCTGTTTACCTATAGCGTCATGCGTGATAACCCTAAATAAATGTAAATTCCGTTTGGTTACTGAATCCAGGCACGCATATCGATAAGCCTCGGCCTTGTGCTACCACTTCGTTGCTACTTTACAAAATAAAAATAATAATCATTTACTTGGGCACCACCATAACTAATATCTATGTGGGTCATTTCATACATAAGTCAAAGTCAAACTATTCTTTATTCAAGTAAGCTTATTAATAAGCATTTTCGAATCGTCTGACTTTATCAAGAGAGACAAAAAATATCTACTACCTACTGGTTCAAACCCTACACCGTTCCTGAGAAGAACCAGTAAGAAACTCAGAAGTACTATCTCCCACTTCGACTACTAAGACTAAGTAGATAAGTATTCTACTTGGATTCAAAATTCCTCCTGAAAGAGGGCATATAAAAATAATGTAGGTATAGGTATCTAATTGCTACTGCGGTAGGTACCCATTTAATTTAGAACACTGACGGATTACCTAGCTACTGATTAGGTACGTGATCTAGTACTTTTCAACATAAAACAAACTAACAAATGTAGTCAATAACACGCTGTCTTATGATAACTTAAACTTAGTACCTACCTACCTACTCATCTACGTTGTCTACTAGGTACCTACTGACAGTAATGAGTATTTTCCTACCTACTTAACAGAGGTCTCTCATGTAACCAACTAAGTAAAATAATCAAACTAATAAATGTAATGTTTACGAACAGACGAACACTCTTCTTTATGTTTGCATCTATGTACCTACTTGCCTTTACATATACCTACCTACCCACTTATACTTGATGGTATGTGGATAAGTAAAAGCCGTATAAGTTTTTTAAGTAATTTGAACTCACACATAAAAATATAACTGTACAAATAGCCAGACTAATAAAATGTAAAGTTATTACAGAGAGCGAACTCATCAGCAAAAGTTGCGAAGTAATAATTTACTAAGACGGAGCCCACGTCTCCGCGCCGTGTAATATCTTCCTCTGACATATTTATTGTCTTCGAGGGTGCCTACCCTCGGGGGGAACCGCCCTTGGACTACAGCCAAACCGTATACCTACGAAAATAATTAAGAAATACAACAAAAAACCACGATATAAATCGCTTCTTGTTATTTAAAAAATTCTAAAACCCTTATCTGGATTAAAATAAATATACGTCGAATAATAGGCATTTGGATAGAGACGTTTGTAGGATTTGGGAAATTAATTATTATCTGGATGTTTCTATATTTGGAAGGGAGGCAATGATAGGCGATGAGTTTTACGACGTCTGATATAGATCTGTTGACAAAACGTGCGATGAAAGATAAATACTTGTCTCAGTAATGAAGTAAATATTTTTGGTCCTGTTTTTATATCCATGCAGGTGTTAAAGGTTTAAAAAAAAAAATCAGTTTCCAATAAATATACATGTTAATGGCATCCTTCTATCCAGAAGAATGTCAGGAGGTTAGGTACCTTCACGTACGAGTCTTAGGTGTAAAAAGTGATAGCGAAGGTTAAAAAACGCATAGGTAGCTAGTTATTAAGTTACCTAAACGAATAAATTGCAGAAAGATATGGGCACATAAGGTTAATCCGTAAAATTAACTACCTAATAAACACTGAGATTTGACACGAAAACATTAGATATCTTATCTATAAAACTTGTAAAATCTTTAACTATATCCTAACTTAAACTTTTAATACTTTATCAAAATCAAAATATTTAGCCTGTGTACCCACCTACTTACTGAAATGTAGTTTGTAGGTAGATACGTAGGTACCAAACCGATTAACTAAATAATTATAAATCTACCTATTACGCAGCGCTTGTTTAACAAGGAGATTTCAAGTATGCAAGGAGTAGGTATGTTTGTTCAGGCGTCTGTCAGCTGTGAAGCAAAATTAAAAAGCGGATGTCGAGTTTCTTTAGGGTCGCACATTTTTTAACCTAAATCGTATAGGAAAATAAAATGTATCAACATTTTATAACCGACATTCGCATGATTCTAAAAACATTACCATTTTTGTTCAAAACATTATTAATTTACGACCTAAACTTGCAGATGAAGCCAAGCCCATAAGTATATTTACCTACTAGATAGTTAATTGATGCATCACGCAACAGAAGGAACAATTTAATTATCTTTGAAACATTTAGTCACCTCAAAATTTCATTGGATTTTTCCGCCCTTTCAAGTAAAACATTAATTTCTAAATAAGTTAGCACATATTACATCGATAAAGAGTTAATATTAAATTGTAATATTACATTAATGACTGAAAAAGTGAGTCATAGAAAGATAACTATAAAATATGGGCAACTAAGTGTGGGCAACGGGCAACCCTAGCAAGCCCAGAGCCCGGTGGCGGGTCGTCGACCGCCGCGCGCTCCGGAATATCGCGATATCTGGCCGGCTAAACCCGCTCTGGCTCTCGATACGATTAGCCGTACCATGAGCTGCCGCGACGTTATTAACGCACGTTTAATTTCAATCTGACTCGCTCGCGCCAATACGCGAGTATGAGCGGGATAGATAGGAAGTACCTAAATGGGCGTTAATAACGCCGCGGCAGCTCGTGTCGTGTTAGTCACAAATTCGGCTGCATGATTACGTTATATGGGGACAACCTTAGTAGGTAATTCGAATTTGTAAGAGAAGTCTTTGGGGACATATTTTAAGACTTACCGTCCCGATAGCTACCTGACTTAATTTTGTCATCATCATTTGACTAGATAACAGATTTTTGGAATCGATACATGTTCCTAGGTATATACAGGGTGTTTGGTTATCGGTGTCGGAGCTTTTAAGGGCTTAAACTACAATCAATTTCGTCGATAAATTACGAAACAATTTTATTTTTGTGCCAACGATAATTAAATGGTGGCCATTTTAAAATTTCAAACAGACAAATACGGGCGCACGTGATATTTCTGGAATTATACGTTAGTTATCGGTCCTATCCTTGCAAAAAAAATCTCGTCAGAGAGCTCATTAGATAAGCAAACTATTTAAGCTAATCATTTGACTCAACTATTTGAACAACAAGGCTAAAAAAAATTTTTAATTAAAAATAGAAAAAAATTCACCTTAATTTAACCGTAGAAAAAACCGTAGAAAAATAGAAAAAAAATCACCTTAACTTAATTCGTAGAAACATGACAGTGAAACTGTTTCACATAAGTACCCTACTATTACAGGCTATTAGTAACTTACAAATCTTTAAGAAATGCTCAATGATTGGTAAGGTCCCTAACTAAAGTAAAATGTAGAACAAAGAAGAATAAAAGAAGTAGAAGGTATGTTACACACTCAAGCATCCAGATTATTAGCTGATTTAAAATTATTTGACATTCAATAGTAAATACGACGAGTCATTAAAGTCGACCATATAAAAACCTAGCACTACCTATTATAAATTATTTTTCCTAACTAGTGCGCAAAAACGATCTTTGCGCACGCTTCGCGCGCGGTTATTTCTCTTTTTGACGCACTTGCTATGAAAAAAATCGTCCCTTACACTTGCAAAAACTTTTTTTCGGCGAGGGTGAAAGTTGGAGCCCGAGTGAAACGAGGGCGACAATCACCCGAGTTAAAAAGAGAGAAAAATAGAAAAAAAACACCTTAACTTAATTCGTAGAAACATGACAGTGAAACTGTTTCACATAAGTACCCTACTATTACAGGCTATTAGTAACTTACAAATTTTTAAGAAATGCTCAATGATTGGTAAGGTCCCTAACTAAAGTAAAATGTAGAACAAAGAAGAATAAAAGAAGTAGAAGGTATGTTACACACTCAAGCATCCAGATTATTAGCTGATTTAAAATTATTTGACATTCAATAGTAAATACGACGAGTCATCAAAGTCGACCATATAAAAACCTAGCACTACCTATTATAAATTATTTTTCCTAACTAGTGCGCAAAAACGATCTTTGCGCACGCTTCGCGCGCGGTTATTTCTCTTTTTGACTCACTTGCTATGAAAAAAATCGTCCCTTACACTTGCAAAAACTTTTTTTAACTCGGGTGATTGTCGCCCTCGTTTCACTCGGGCTCCAACTTTCACCCTCGCCGAAAAAGTTTTCCCGCACTAGTTAGGAAATGTACTATTATCATTTCAAGCAGCCACTATACGAGTAACACGGGGCGTAGGTACCTAATGTACCTGTAACACTTCCAAATGATTATTTAAAAAAAAAGTACTTACATGCAACTGCGTAATTTAAAGAAAAAATACATTTCTTAATTATCTCTCACGAGAAACATTCCGAGACATTGGCTGCAAATATATAATTGAAACCAGTATCGTAACTACATATAAACTCTTCTACCTGATATATAGCTTAAACAAAAATCCATCAATTTCAGCTGAAATATTTGATCTATCAGAAATTAAGCTAAGTATTTTCCGTTTAGACAATATTTGCAACCGATAGGTAGGTATTACGATTGAAGTTTTCGCGTTTCTAATGTAGCTCTTGCACTTTATCAACTGTCTAAATTATTTTATCGTGAATAAGTATTTGATATTTAGTGAATTCATTAATTAATTAAAGTTCCGTTATAATAAGCTAGGTGAATGATAAAAAGGGAAATAAATATACCTACACGTCAGCCTACAACGGGCTTTTTAGGAAAGGTAGATAGGTATTTATGTATTTTAATGAGGCACCTTAACAAAGTTATATTATTATCTTAAAAACATTTTTGAGGGGCCTTCAAAGAGTCTCTGGCGATAAGTTATCGCGTTTTAACCATGTCTTGTATTAAGTACAGAGATATAGTGATGGCGCATGGTATCTTTATCTTAGGTCAGTGCTTAAAAAGTTTTTTCGTAGAGTACTCGTGTATCCATTCGTTTCATTTCTGATTCAGTAGCCTGTTAACCTTTTACCGTTTAATATTTGAAAATAATAATTCACAAACTTTTCAACCTAACTATGATTCAATAAATAAATAAGTAGGTACTGAATTAAAGGACTGACTTTTGACTACGATCAGTTTGTGTTTAAGATCTACATAATACATAGTTAATCTGACACAAGTAAAAAGTAAATAGGTGACTGAACTATAAAGTCAGATAGCCGTTTCAAACACCTGTAGTATTTTTACGCTACTTATTTCAATCAGTAATAAATAATTAAGACGTTACACAGACCACAGAACGAGCCGTGCATATAGGTATTACCTACACAGCTAGACTATAAATACAGCACACACACACACATGTGAAGAAAATGACGTTGTTTTAACTTTATTTTATTTTTACACTCGCAAGCGGCCAGCGCGCTGCCTAAGCCTGTATGTAATTTCGCGTTGCCCGCGGCGCAGCCGCACGCACCGATCAAGATGGCGGCGCTCTCGTTCCAAGTTTAAACTTCAAATTCGAATTTCGAATTAAGTAGCCGTTTTCGCGATAACGCGTAGACGCAACAATTGGCTTTCATGGGAAATCAGTGTAACGTGCGCGGTTTTTAGTTGTCGTGGGGCGAAACGTTCCGGCTTCGTGAATTTCAGTTAGGATTCTGACTAACGTGTGCTTCAGTTATTAGGAGATTACGAATGTTTAGTGAGTACTCATTTTATTTTATTAACGACATGGAAGACGAACATAATATAAGTCACACACAACCTGCATATTGTTGTATTGAATGAAACGACAATGATTTGTTTTATTAAGTAGCTTTGTTATACCTAATAAGCGTGTGAGATTGATTTCTTTCATTTACTTTAGGTACACATACTTGTAAATACTTATATTTCCCGATTTAATTTATTTATACACATACTATAGACACAATTATAGTACCTACCTACCTACACCTACCGATATTTTGAAGCCTTAATTTTCTTCATTCATGTTTATTTGAAAAATATTTATTAAATAAAATACTAATGTATCAAAAAGAAAACAGGTACCTACTTAATAGACAAATATCTGAAATTTTCATTTCGGTCTCTACTGTAAGTAATTATACCTACTGTCTGTATTATACTTACTGCTTAATTGCATATAACAGCAAATAGTATGGAACGGCCATCTGTTTCTTGCATTGCATGTTAGGAAATGTAGAGCGGGATTATCTACTGTGTTAGTATTTAGGTATAGGGGTAAACAATAGACTGGGAGTTGTCCATATGATTGTAAAATGAATGATGCAATACAAACTCATAATTATTTGTGCTAAAGTAAAAATAAAATGTAGATACTTTGGTGAATTATTTGATCTTTGTCCATTTCTACTTACTGCCAACACTCTATTTTGTAAGATTTGGAAGTATTTCAGTATCTAATACTGCTAATACACCAGGAAATTCCTAGCTCCCTTAGAGATAAAACCCCAACAATTATTTATTTACCTAGCACTTATCCCCTTGACATAGGATCTAGGTGTAATTCCGGTAGGTATATTGATATATAATTACGTAATGTCAACTTCAAAAGAAACTACCCTCCTGAACGAAATCCTAGATCCGCGCATGTTTTGGGGTATAAAATTAATTAGATACCTACATTACATGTCTAAGCACCATAACTATATTAAATTATATACCTTCACTACCTACTTAGCGTATTTTGCTTAACTAAAATGCGGAGTCTCGTTCTAATGTACTTGGTAATGACTATAACATCACAATGCCCGACCTCGCGAGGTTGAGGTCGCGTCTCGCATCTCTTATTTATAGTTGGAGACACTGGCTCTGCCCTGAGCACTGCACAATTTATGCACAAACAAGTTATATAGCTGGCAGCACAAGAACCATAGACCAGAAGACTCCGACTTTTAATTAAAAAACAAAAGATTCAGAAAAGAAAACTCAAATTAAGGATGGCGTTGTCCATTTATGGGATTAGTTCCCAAGCTGCTAAAGTATAAAAGTCAAATGTGTGATTGGATTCAATTCAATTAGGTATCTTCAAATGTAATGGTAATAAAATAATCTATCAGTTGCAAGCGACGGCGCGGTCTTGCCCATTCCATGCATTTGTTCCACACAACACGAAATATTTAAAGATTGCTGGAGTTCGTTGGGCCAAATACGAGTAGGTATAAGTAAAGGTAGGTTAAAATTTTACGTGTTCAAAACATGTTTTTCTGGGTTTCTTTCATCGTTGTCTATCAGAATGGGCCCCATGTACTCGTATCTACATATGCAGGTACATGTATAATAGAAAATTAAATTTAGGTAAAGTTAACTTTCTGTATATGACTGTGACAACTCACAATTTTATATGAGAAATACCCAGCTAGTAAAAAATGGGGGTAAGGATTATATTCATCTATGACTGAAAAATACGGCCTGTAGAAGTGTGGACTGCGGAATTACTCGTTTCGGCGACGAAAATCAGTGGTGAGTGATTCTCATGCGAGGGTATTTAATGTTTAGTTGCTATGTTCATTGACCAAAAATGGTTTTTCGCATCACTTCCAATAGTGTTATAAACAGCGATTTAAAAGTACCTACCTATACTATAGTACATATTGATTTCGTGACCAACTAAGTGATAAGTTTCGAGTTTCATTCGTATCGCTCCACGACCGAGTGACTCGTGACGCTTAACATCGTGGGACACGTTTTCACGTGCTTGCATGGAAATGCATGCTGATATTTATTGAAACTTGACAACGGGAAATTGTGTGCCGTTGTAATATTTATTATATTCAAATCAGTTAAAGAGGAAATGGGAGCCAGGAGCGTGTAGCAAAATAGGAAAGTATTAAGCAGCTGATAATGTTGTTAAAGAAACACTAATGTCAGTTTCCAGGGAGGATATAGGGGAATTTATTTATATGAAAAAAGGCAGCTCCCATTTTCTCTTAAAGTACCTACAAATCTATTCTAAAGTATAATAAGCCAGTTGAACATGTGTGGGACTAAAGAGAACCTTGTTTATTTTATTTTGACCCATTCAGCATTCAGTCCAAGTTATCATAAACGTTTAAGTAGTTAAGTACCTACTTTTAATAATTTAGAAGCTACTTCTAATAATTTCAATAACTCCAAGTAAGTTACAAGTTGGTATTTGGGGCATACTGGCAACGTATGCGAGAACGTAGCGGTCTGGAACCGACGTAGAACATACCAAAGCTACGAGCTTGGAATGGCAAAATTTTTATCGCATGCCCGTTATCGTGGTCGATCATAAATCTGTTTTCAAATCGTGAGTCGCCATTGCTGCCTTAGCGACTTGCAAGCCGATACTGCCCGAGCCCGCCGAGCAAAACCAGACCTTTACAGTTGGTCTTAAAGTAAAATGTACGGTGTCCTAGGATGTTTATTTATCACGATTCGAAATCTATCGTAGTTTATTGTCGCATTGTACCTAAGTATTTGCCAATGCACGTAAAATGCTAGCCGGGTTCTCAAAACGCCAGACTTATTTACGGTTTGCCAACGCCGTCTCTGGTCGAGGGGACTCTGAAAGATAATGACTGTCTTTGAATTATATTCTAGAATCCTTGCTACAACGATAGAAGACCGATAGGAAAATAAATGACTTGATTCATTTATACGAAGGTACACCTACTTAAATTATGTGCCATTGGCAATTGGAAAATCTAAAAAGATAATAGCAATAGGTTTCAAAGGTACTATTATTTGCGTGTAAGTAGGTTATATATAAATTATCTAAAAACAATAAATAAAAAATTTATGATTAGGTTAGAAAAAATATTATTAATTATTAGGTGCGAAGATCATTTTATTTACAGTTATGTTATCTATACAGGGTGTTTGGTCAGCGGTGTCGGAGCTTTCAAGGGCTACAATAAATTTCATCAATAAATTACCATCCAATTTTTTTGTGCCAACGATAATGAAATGGCGGCATTTTTAAAATTTCAAACAGACGAATACGGGTGCATGAAGTATTTCTGGAATTATACGTTTGTTATCGGCCCTATCTTTGCAAAAAAAGTAAAGTAGCTTAAGCCCTTAAAAGCTTCGACATCTCTGACCAAACACCCTGTATATTATTTTTGACTCGCATAATCTTGACTGGTCCAATGGTGATTGGACACAATGGTCATGGAAATTGACTCGTTGATCTTGAAAAAAAAAACATATTAGCTACTTAGCTGGGCATTTTCGCGAGAAGAGATCCAAAAAAAATTTTTTTTAAGGTAGGTAAAGGACTATGCGTCAAAATGGACCAAAAACCAACAGAGCTGGGAGTAGTGTCATTAAAAAGGTCTGTTTATGTACTTTATTTCATTCTATAGGTGTAAAGTTGAATTCCATTGGATAATTTTATATGAGTAAGGCGTTCTGCGGGCACTCTCTAAGTATATCACCGTCGTTCAGACGCCATTCATCATAGTATTTACTCGGACTAAAATACAAATATCTCCGTTTTGCAATGGAATTGAACATAGTGCCCATATAATGAAATGAAATAAATGTAAATACCTATTTAATGACACCACTTTCATTTCTGTTGGTTCTTGGTCCACTCTCCATACAAATATGCCCATGGTCCTTTAATGTTTTTCCTACTCAGAATAACGAGTTCTTTCAATCTAGGAGAAAAAAAGTACAAGAAAAAAATGGTCCCACATTTTTCATACATTTTACATGCTCTCCACTTTGTAACCGCTGTACAAAGTGTTTGAAAAACGGTTACGTAATAGAAACAAAAAGTTGGGACACTTTTTTTCTTCTAATAGGATCGAAAGAGCTCGTGATTCTGAGCAGGAAAAACATAAAATTTACCTGTTTCAGAAAAATAAGTTTTTGGATCTCTTCTCGCGAAAATGCCCAGCTATCATTTAGTGGCGTTTCATTAAATAGGTACCTAAATAATAACCCTATCGATGTTCGATTTTTATAAAGGTTTTGACAGGATTTTAATAAAGAAATATGGCCTTCTTATAACTGCTCCTTATTCTTGAATTTCCATGTTGTGTTCAAATACCTACCTACTTGAATAGGAAGCTACTTACTGATGTTGAATACAGGTAGGTAAAATAAGTAATTTTCAATAATTTAAACATTTATGACGGAAGGAATCGGAAGCTAATGATAGCGGTTCTCTTTCCTTGGCTTCGATATTCTTATTCCGCCAAAACCAATATGGTTATTTCGAATCTCAATTCTTTTTTACTGCATACCTAATCAAATTAAGAACACATTTATTTATATAGTTTGACTAAGTTTGCTTTTAAGAGACATAGTTAGGGATCAAATTTATACCTACTTAGGTACTGTTTTTATTATGTTCGGTGTTTTATCCCGTTTATTCAGATTCTCCATTAGGAGCTATTTTGTTACGTGATTAAAATATTTATATCTAAACATCCTTGTCCTACATTATTTACAGCAGTATCTAACAATAGTTATAGAAGGAACATTTATGGAGTTGATTTAGCAGAAACAACCAATAAGCGCTTGTTACAGCAATTAAACAACGAAATTGAACTGATAGTGAAACGAATACGTGCGTACTTATTACAATGCAAATGCACGTTAATGAAATCTAATCGACCGTTAAATTAAAACCGATTCATATCAGCACCTACACTATAAAACGGCGATTTTGAAGGACGTTTCGAGGAGATGTAGTTACTTAATTTAATGCTAGGTACCTGTCTTGGAAAGTAAATGAATACGAGTAGGCATGTTATGAACTTACGTATGTAGAATTAATAGCTACGAAAATAATAATACTTAATACAAAATTATGAATTTCACATTTTTTTAAAACGTACCTAAGTACTTAAGTAGCTACAGTTAAAGAAAGTTACTAGACTCCCTCTGTGAAGAATTACTGACTTTGTATAGGCAGGGGGTCAGGTACTTTAGAAATTGTATTTGATAACTAATAATATACCTACATATTTTATGTCAACTTTTTGTATTTAAAGAATAAGTTTACTTATTTGTTTCGGAAAATCCCTTTTTAATCTAACCTTGCTCAGTTATATATTTAACTGTATGATTTACTGCAACATCATATGTCAATTCACTTTTAAAATACCTACACGATTATACTAATTTCGAACCCTCGAAAACACAAAACATTGCTAAGATGACGAAGAGACTCGATGTTTCTATATAATCCAATCATCACCCAAATGCCAACAGAAATAAATAGACCCATCTGTTTTACGTTTTTATCCGCGCACTTATTCTCCAACAGCCTTGTGAGTTTCCAACGAAAAACTTCCCTTCCAAACTGTATGATTTACGATTATAAAATATATAGCAATTAGAGCAGGCTGCGGGCTCTGCGGGCCTTGATTTATGGTGATTCGCAGTAATCATGCCTGTGATCCGTCAGAGTAATTCTATTTTATGTCAGCCCCTGATGAATGACCGTGGTTGTCGCCAGCGCCATCTTGCGTCGAGTTGCCTGTGTGGGTAATTGCGGTTGGCGACGGCTACTCAGTATTTTCAGGATAAGGCGTGAGCTCATTGGTATAAAATGTGATAGGTATAGCCTATCCACTTTTGTAAGGTCCAGTTCGCCAAAGTATTTGTATAGCGAACTTGGTCTTGAAAAGTGGACGGGCTATACTAGCAAAAAATAATGAGGCTACTAGCCCACATAAAAGCGTCTGGGATTCCGTCGCTAAAATGGCAACAAAGAATGTTACTTGCTTAGATTTTTGCGCGGTGATGAAGGCCATACGTACCTAGCAGCAATTCAGCTTGTATAATTCATCTATACCTAATAATCACACCGAAAGAATTATAAAAATAAACCAGCCAAGCGCGAGTTCGACTCGCGTGGAAAGGATTCCGTACGTTCACGAATATTGAATTTTTTTATGATATTTTAATACACTTTAGACTTCTTATAGATTTTCCTGTAAGGAACTATTTTCTGTACCTATTTTATTCAAAATATTAGCCCAGTATATAGTTTTGGAGACCAGGGAACTTTATTGTTATTTATCTAACAATAATAAAAAAATATATTTTTTAAATACAGTTTAATTTTTATTTTATTTTCTATATAACCCCCCCAAAAGTAGCTCTCATATAGGTTCGTTTATTTAAGTTCCACGTCCATCGTTGGGTCACCAACTCACATGTGTATTGTCAAATTTCAACTCAATCGATCCGGTAGTTTCGGAGCAAATCGGCTGTAACTGAGAAACATAGGTACAAACAGATAGGCAATCGAGTGATCCTGTGAGGATTCCGTTTTTTCTTTATGAAGTAGGTACGGAAACTTAAAAACTTTATATTCATTTTTATTTTATCGATCGATATCCTCTGTAAGGAGATTTTTCCTTGTTTCTAACCTATCGTTTGACTGAGAATAGGGGTTTTTTATTAGCTAAACATTTATTTTCTTATAAAGTTTGCATTTACAAAAAATCGAAAATGTTTGTTTGGAAAACAAAAAATGTTTATCTTTTTTATTTTTGTATGAAAATATTATCAAGTATATTGACCTCATACAAAAAATAAAATATAAAAATCGCAATAAAAAATCATAAACCTACTGTTGGGCCCTCTAAGTGTAACATATAACTGCAATTTTTGTTACACAATGATCTTTACTTCATATTTTTGATCCCACTTTTCCAACTCTTAAATTCGATAACAAATACTCGTATGTATTTATGCTTTCTCCCTGTAAGTATAAGTATTAGTAGCTGGTACTCGTACCTAATAGGTAGGTACCTAATTTTCCGACCTTCCCCTTTAATTATAATACCTAGGTATTTTTGACATCATGTCCACGGAAAACCCTCGTAGACTTATGAAGAAGAAATACAATATTAATTAGGCAATTGCCTAATGCCCTACTCCTAGAAAAGGTCCAAAAAGTTTTTCTACGTTTCCTGTACAAGAAAACATATGGATATTACCCTTTCCTCTACCCCACCAAATTCTTACTCGGTACATTAGGTTTCAACTCCCTACAGGTTAGGCGCACTTATGACTTACTTTACATTATTTGTCAGATTCTTAGGGGCGATTCGGATTGCTCAGAATTGACTACTAGGACCATCACTTTATTCGTTCCCGATAAATACTTGCGCAGCCGAAACCATCACCTCCTTGCTGAGGAGACGGCCCGCATGTTAGCTCACCAATTTTCCCCGATCCCACGCGGACGTGTCTTGCTCAACAAACTTTTAACTATTTTACCTTACTACGACTTATTTCATGAGAAGACATCCACATTGAAACCCCGTTTATTGAAGTTCTGCGAGGATATTAATTAATTATATGGAGGTATGTCATTATATTTTCTTAGTTTTGTTTTTAATGTACTTTGTCAAACAACGCATTGGCGTAAGCTGTAATGTTGTATGATGTCTATTAAACAAATAAATAAAATAAATAAATAAATATTCGGTACCGGTTTCCTAGTAATCGGTATCTACGTGGCGGTACCGACCTAATACATGGCATTTCATGCAAAAATGTATTATAATTATTTCTCAGCCATTATTGAATAAGCTAATTATAAAATGCTTTTAATGCATGTTTTTTTGTATTTGTGTATCTAAATAATTATTGTTGATAAATGGATACCTACCTTAATAATAAAAATACGGGTTTTGCATTAAGTTTATGCTTAGGTATACACTATGTACAGGCGTTTCCTTTGACAATATTAATAAGATCACTATTTTAATTTCTTGTGCACAATATTGGCCTTAAATAATCGTAGGTATTTGCTTACAAACATAAATTGCCTAGGTATTGTTGATAAGTAAGTATATAATCCAATCCATTAAATAAAAAAACATAAGCAAATAGGAAAAATACTTAGGTAACATATAAACAATTATTTAATTAAGTTGTAAGTGTTAATTATTTAATTAAGTTGTAAGTGTATAGTGCGTACCTTCAGTCAAGCACAAAAATATACTTAATTAGTCAAATATATTTTATTCACCTCAAAAAAATAACTGAAATTATTCAAAAATATGTCCATGTATCTACTTATTTCGGTACAATTTTAACATCACATTACTTTTTTTTATCATAATTATTTTCACACCCATTGCAAATATGCATTTGAATAAATATAGTAATCATCAAATGAAACTCCGAAGTTGAGGTTGGCGGTGTCGATAAAACCTACCTGAGTATGTAGATATCATTACATACCTTACATTATACTTAGCTACTTTTGATACTAAGTATATAAATATAATAATATTTTCTATCTTATTATATATATATATATATATATATATATGTATATATAGATACCTTTATGTAACTTCCATAATTACTGAACTCACAAAAATATTCGCCTCGCGTGTTCTGACCCAATGTGGGTCCCGTCACCACGTCGGGAACAGAAAGCAATAAATAGGGCAATAAACGTAACACTTACCTCAACATAAAGAAATCGGTACATAGTGCGATACCGCGTCATCGGCTGTCGTCGCATGCCGCGCGATAAACAAATCGTCGACTCCACTCAGCCCTCTATCTCGGTCATAAAAACTTAACTATCCGGTGACACGAACACACCTGAATATAAATCGAGATAACTAGTGTGTACATTCAAAATATGCCCAACACGATCGCTTTGCACCCTCGTGGTAGCACCTCACGCTTAAATCTCTGTATTTAAAAATATCTCCATTTCCTAAGGTACTGAAATGAAACCTTCCGCTTTCAACTCTCGATAGAAACTAAAATAGTGTAAAATGGAAAGTAGAGTTTACCGCAATGGCCAAAATATTTGGTCAACGGAATTGATTTCAAAATTATGCAAATTTCACCCTTTGAAGGCAGAAAACCCGATGGGTAGGACAATGCGAACAATCATTGGGGTTTTAGTACGCGAACTCCTTTTGTTGACCGTTATTGTAGCCTTTTCTCATAAAAAGATTTGTAATTTGCCTAATGCGTATCGATAATTTATGTAAAGGTTACGCAAGTTGGGCTTTTGTTACCCTGGATACACTTTCGGTTTCAGAGGAACTCATTTGCATAAGGGTGCGTACAATGCGAGCTCTTCGAACAATCCTTTTCGTTTCACTTTTAAAACTCGCATTGTTGATTTTTTGCGGGTACCTAATAAATAAATCAAGCCAAATTTGTACGGTCAAAGTTACGCGTTAAGCGTAGACTGGTCCCTATCATTTACATTGTTGCTTTATGTAAACAGGTTCGCGTTAATGTACAACTGACGGTTATGCATATAACTCAACAGGTATGTCAAAGAAGCGAAATACTCGTACCATTGAACGTTGACCTTTCAATACATAATTTATGTTTGAAACCATGAGAAAATATTCATAGGAAACCGACTTCTAGGTACGGTAGGGTGATATTTTATAGGTACTGAAAATTGATAAA
>JALPQI010014333.1:0-31898 GCA_025490895.1 Thaumatotibia leucotreta | reverse complement strand
TTTAGACCAAACGAGCATTCGCTCATTCTATTCCCCACTCTACAAAAGTACCCCACTAACGAACGCGTTACGCAAAACGTGATTCGTCGAAATTCGTTGATTTCGTAAAGTGGGGGATGGAATGAATGAATGCTCGTTTGGTCTAAATGTACCTTAACACAGAATTAAAGTGCACTGGGATATATTTTTGAGCATTTTTATAAACACCTTATTTTGCTTAGGACTACGTGCCGCGCTTGCGACGCTTTATCACGGGCTCAGTGCTTGTTAATGGAGACGTAGGTTCTCCAAAACATGTCGCGCGTAGTGACTAAATACACGTGACTTTAACCGTTTCATTTATAGGTATTCTAATTCCCAGTACCTAATTTAGTTTGGACGTAATTTACTATAAGGACAACAAAATTAAGAAAGCATAAAATAAGGCGAAAACATTTTCATGTTTCGATTAACATCTTAAAGTTTGCGTTACTTCCAGTTTTATCACCATTAAATTATCATTCCGAACACATTTTTGTTCAAGCCAGTGATTCGCAACCAAATTAAACGGTAGTTAAAAGGCATGAAAAGCTTCTAATGGTTGGAACAGCTAACGATACAAGTCAAAAAATCAATAAACGCTTGTAGGTGAATGTCCTTATACGTCATTATAATTGTTATAGTTGAATTTAGTAGGGATAAATAGTAATTTCGTGATTTAATTTAATTTAGATATAATTTATTGTTTGCGTATGAGTTGTTTTGGCCAATGATCTCCGATAACGTTTTGATTTGTTAATAGGAAGAGGCTGGGCTGGAGCATAAATATGTATACAAAGAAACTTTCTTCCATCTCTCTATCTCTATAATATAAAAAAATATGCAATTGGTTCCAAAGAATTTGTTTTGGTGTTGGTGGTTTTATTGAAATTTAGCATATACAAGAAAATTTTTATTCACCGTTCAAATTTTAGAGGGTCAATTCTGAGTTCTAAACAATGAATTTTTACTATGGGACCGTCTAAAATTTCAACGACGAATAAAAAATCACCGTTTATAATTTTGTGTGTAGATATATCTATACAGGGTATTTTTTTTATATGCTAGAAATTAAAGGGAAGCTTATTTAGGTCAAATATAATTGATTTCTCTAAGAAACTAGAGTTTTAACTCTTACTGTTATTGAGTTATTAAAAAAATAAGTTTAATGACTGAACAAGTGTAGTGCAACCTTTATTACATTCTAATGTTACTGTCTTATTTTGATGTGTGATGTCAGTCCCCTGATATTAACTTTTGTTTTATTCTTAAGGTTCTCTCACACTTACCATTACATTTACTATGTATGAAAACAAAAAAAAAAATCGAATTTTCCAAAAGCCGATATACCTACTAGGCAACTTCTATTAATGTCCAAAGTAACCTGTCTAATTTAACGCAAATCGAAACGAACACCCTGTCGATAACGATATGTAGTGAAAAAAATATGTTTTTTTTTTTTTAATTCAACCGTTCCTTCAACTATAAAAAAACGAGGTTAAGATATTTTTGAAAAAAAAAAAATTATTCCTGCCGTTCTGGAGATTTTACGGAACCCTACACTAAGCGTGGTTAAGCACGCACTTGGCCAGTTTTTACTATTAAATCTAAACTCATACTTATTACTACTAATGTTCTTTACTTGACTTGTTCACAATTTCTGACTTTGATTGCCTTTTAAACGCAGCAGTACTGAACGAGATACGAATCTCGAAAAAAAAAACACGAAATTTCATATTGCTTTTAACATTATTGCCATGGGGCTTGTTCGAAATGCAGAGGCGTGTGTTAATTACACGTCAAACAAAGATATCGATTTTTATATTACCCTTTGTGACGTCATTATGTGTGTCAAACATTAATTATTCTAAGGCATGACTTTGCCTGGTTGATTAAGCGATAATTGTGTGCATGAAGGCAAAGAATGTTTCTTGGTGGACGATATAAAATTAGGTCGTATTTTTAAACCTGAAATGCACACCTGCGAGTGACGGTTTGATTATAAAATGTACAGTGAAATCGTAACTGCATCGATTGTCGAGTTTGTCAGAAAAGTAAAACTATTGAGCAAAGTAAAAATATAAACTATTGACGTTTAAACTACCTACTAAAAAGTTTAAATACCCAATTTTGCAAACTAGATAGCCTATTCGTTGGGGTAGCCATTGTACTACGAGCAGAAAATCAAGTGGTACATTAGTAAGTATCATCTCCGTATGGTTTTAGACGAATAAATCTTTTTTTTTCTCTAAATACGTCGTTGTAGTCTACGTGCATCTGTTCACCCTTCTAGAGTGATAAAAATAGCTATTCTCGAGAGAGATACTATTAACTAGACTAGACTGATAAAGAAGTGAAAAGCAGTGAACGCATATAAACCATGGAAACATTCTGTCCGTGTAATTATGACCCAACGCAAACTACTCTTGAGTGGGAGTTCCTAAAAAACGACTCCTGGAGCCGTTTTAGTTCGGCCGGGTTGACAGTGATTGACGGACGTTTGAATGCGTGTCTATTAATTACGGTAAAAACGATTTAAAAATGCCTTCATGTGCTGTAGGCTGGTGTAAAAACAGTTACAGTAATTCTAAGGACACTGGAATTACTTTTCACGTGTCATAAAACAGATAACTTCGGTAATTTTTAAATAAATATAATAATATTGATGACATTTTTCTATACTACCGTTTTAAACTAAAACGTCGTAAATGCATTTAATTTTACAATAACATACGACGTTTCAAAATAGTAGGATAGTATAGGAATGTTGTTATTCAAAACGAAGCAAGTTTTTTTATTTAACTGATATTTGATTTCAATATATTACATATTAATAAATTCCTTTTTCTCTTTCATGGGATTGAACTACCTATGCAAAAGTACCTAGTTCTAAAATTTATAATTAAATTTGATATTTCCATTTTACATCGCATTTTTATTCTTTCCATTCAGATTACCGCAAAATGCTGTTAGAAGAGACAAATGGGTAAAAGCTGTACGATTAGAGAGACGAGAAAGTGATCGGATGCCTAGCAAAAGATCAATATTTGACAGAGAACACTATAAATATACACTATAAATGAGTAATACATATAATTGGTGTTTTATTACTATTATTAGTAAATTTATATGTGTGCGCGATAAGCGCAGTAACAGCCCTAACCAGCAAGCGGGCACAGTAACAGTAGTAGATAGGTAAGAAATATGATTTAACGTTAGACATTAACACCGACTGATAAGGTTACCTAACTGCTGTTTCTCATCAAGTGGACATCTAAAATGAACATTATATTAGACAAAAAACTAATCTTAAATAAAACTTGATGAATATGTAAATAGATATTACAATTACAAATAACGATACCCTATCAAATGTAGAAATTTTAGAACATAATTATCTAATTATTATGCACTAATTGGGGAGAAAAAAATATTATTACACTGGCAACAGTTTCGTGTAATGGCGCCTAAATTTCTCTATGATTATTTCATTTACTATTACGTAAAAATAACACATTAATCTTAATAGTTACGAGTGGAATGTGATACTAGCATGTGTGTTTGGGTCTGTTGATTTGTGGGAAAACTTCAACACTGCGCACCCGATAATTTTTTCGTCATTATACAATTAAAAGCGGGAGCTGTGTCAACAATGACTGATCCGTGAGCACTGACAGGGGAGCTTTCGAATCCTGAACAATGTTCAGGATTGGAGTGGCTTCACTGTAGGGGCCGCGACACTCGATCTAGGCCTAATAAATCTATGGTTGTCACCATTTGCAAAAATAATATTACCGTCATTCCGTTATTTCAAAATGAGGTAGAATTTTTACTGTAATTTTCACTCATAAAGGCGTTTTTGAGGTTCCCTCCCAAATCCCAACGGGTAAAAACAGAATCCATTTATTATGACTTCACTGTCTGTGCGTCCGTTCGTATTTCACCAGGCCCCAATTTCACCAAGGTTAGTAGTGCTACAATTGTAAATTTACTAATTCTCCAATTGGGGGCGTCTATAGGTAACAGGTACAGCTTACCGTCCGTTTTATTTAACCGTAGTACTACATTTTAAGACCGGGTATATTTTACACTGCAAAAATTATATTATTTATTTTTATAGTGAATTACTCGACTGGCTCTTTAATGTGCGGCATAAACCTATCCATGTCACAATATTTTTAAATACCCGCAAACGTCTAGGTTGCCAGTTATGGGTAGCAATAATTGCATGAAGGTTATTAGCGAATTCTTGTTGCTGATTGGTATTTAATGACGTTATATGCATTTCGCCTACACTTAACTATTGATATTTGTACAAAAGAGATGACTATCATTTTCTTCTCTCTATTTTTCATTCGAGTCTGTAAACGTATCGCCTTATTTCAATGTGGGTGTATTTGTGTTTGTGTGCTAGTGGTCCCGATAATTTGAATGGCAATGTTCTTAAAGGCGGTTTCCATGTTTATATGCGTTCACCGGTGAAAAGAAATTGAAGTTCCGTTACTTTTAATCAAAAAGGGAGGGTGCCGTTTTTATAGCTGAACTGAAAACAGTTCTTGGCTTAATCTTAAGCACAGATGTCATATGTACCATAGATCAAGGAAACGTATCTACTTAGCGTGTCAAATGAACTCAGTGAAATCCACTGAGTTGTCCGTCTTCAATCGCAGCTTGCAGCTTTCGGGCGTCAAATTTAGTAAGTTGAAGTGAACAAAAACATTAATAATGCCTCCTTAAGTAATATTAATTGAAACAACACAAAAAAATATGAATACTCAAGGGCCTGAGATATATTTTAAATCATAGGCAAGTAACAACTTCAGTACAAAATCTGACACGCTCGGCCGCCATAAGTACATGAGAATGAACTTGTTTCTTCTATCCAAATCTAATTCTGTGATCTTAAGAGTTATTAAAGACAAAAACAAGGCAACTCACCGTCACTGGATCCCTTAGTGGTTGTTCCAGATGCGCTTGCTTAAAGAATATATTTCCATGTGAGATTCTCCACAGCATCCTCTCAAACGAATGAACTCTGTGAGTGGCGACCACTCCCGCTATAAACCCCAGATGTGCAAGCACGCCCTCTCCGTTGTATATCTGGACTGATGCTGATATCTTCCTTTGAGCACTGTGGTCTTGGAAGAATGTCTGCATCTTTTCGATGAGGAGTTTCAGCTCGATTAGGGAGAGGTAGTCGGTTTTGAGGTTTTGCGCGTTGCGAGTGATTTCTTGGATCTCTGACTCGATGTAGTCGATTCTTTCCTGAAACAAGGGAGAATGTTTAGGTTTTGAAAGAAAAAGCCCCGTGAATACAATTATGCCACGATGAGACGTTAGAATTCCCACAGTCACCTATTGTTCCTATAGGAACAAAGATAGAGATTATCAAAACCAAACTATGTAGTACTTAAGTAGGTGCAGATGTTTTGACGAGAAGTATTAACTATTAGGTAGTCTGCAGTGAAAGTTTTGTCGGGTATGTTTTTTCCTCGTATTCAACTTTCAAAATTATTTTAAAAGTTAGCTGAGTTCGGGTATATATAAATAGGTATCCATAGGACAGTTCTGTGTCGAAACGTATCTAATGACTGACGGTCTACCTACATAACAGTGCTGGGCTGTAATGAGCTCTTAACTTAAGAATGTCAAGACTTCCTAGAATCTTCCTAGGCCCTCGTCAAGTCCGTTTTGTGGCTGCCTGGCTGCTATCCACTTCAATGAGGCAAAGACTTTGAAAGTTACAAAAAAGTAACTTACTAGACGGGACTCACCCAAAGTGAGTCTTGGCTTCCTACATAGCGCACACGCCATATTTATCTCTCCTGGACAGTTTCATACCACAGTTGTCAAAGACACACAGCTTGCTCAGGTCCTATAGTCCAGTCAGACAAACAGCGATACTTAGGACGGCCGACAGTCTGACCCCAGTGTGATTTCTTTGCCTGTCAATCCTCCTACTCTCAAGAAACAAAGGGAAGGAGTGGAGTAATAGAAAGGTACCTCAAGAATGTTAATCTCCCTTGGAGTAAGGTTTCTAGGCCCAGGTTTAGGCGGCGGCGGCGGCTCTGGAAGCTGCGAGCCCACCCATCGCAGCTTGCGTTCCATTTCACTGCAGCGGCGTACTTCCGTGACGTAGCGACGTTGGAAGTCATTTACGTGTGGGTTCAGCTGTGAACAAAGAAATTTACGTTAGGGTGATAGGATATACTCGTATGTATGATTATAAATACCTATCACTAAAGTCATTATCAAATGACTAACTCTTGTTTTTTTATCACATTTGATGGTTTAATAGTTGCCTTAAAGGGACAATTTAAATAATTACAGGATGAACTTTACTAATCCATCAATATCATTCAATAGAAGCGAAGATTCTTTATAATTTCGTTGTAAATACTTAATTCAATTATTTTCAAATTATTGCAGATTACTCACGTTTTTTAAGTGAAAAAATATTCAACATATTTGGCTTTGTATATGACGAGCTACCTCATCCAATCCAATCGCAATAAAAAACGTGAGAACCTCACAAAAGTTTTGAGTTTAACTCAATTAATCAATTAGAACTTATTACTTTTATACTACGGATTGTGTAATTTAGATTATTCTTTAGAAAAAATAATGTTTCTACAGTTTGAATTCGTATGTTTCTGGACTATAAAGAATAAGGAGGACTTGGAAATAAAAATGAGATTTTTTAAAGTATTACTACTAATTCTCTCGCATGTGAGATAATGTACTGGCAGCAGAGTTGGGCAAAAAGTAATCCAATTACTCTCTCCGATTACTTTTGTATGTGTATTTTGTAGTCTAGATTACAAAGTACACATAAAAATGTAATTTACAGATGTAATCAGATTGACCCAACTCTGACTGGCAGAAGTATAGCGTATAGCATTAATCAGTGCACAGCAGGAGCATTCCATAAAACATCTACTTTTTGTCAATTACGTGTCGCTATGGTAGCTACCCTAAGAAAATATGCTACCTGTTAGGAAACACAGTCAATCTTAAAGCCTTGATATGTTATTTTTATACCGCAACTCAGCTCAGCTTCAAAAGTATTGAAAAGACTGTGTCGCTTACGACATGTTCTCATGGAATGCTCCAGCAACGGACTGTGCAACTTAACTTGCTTTCTATTATTCTAATATGAGAGGGATGAACAAAAAGCAAATTAAGCGCTCGAGACACGCTCACGCCGCCAGCTCATGCTACACAGTTGCTTATTGAGTCATTGTGTATTTGTGTCAGCATATCCAGGATGCGGCTCATTTCACCATCTGTAACGGAGTCGAGGGACGCCGTTTTGCTGGTTCATAGCTTAAGTATAGCAGCTGGGTCAACTTTTTTTTCGTTGTCTTATTTTGTGTCCCAAAAAAACGTGACGTAGTGATTTTCGTATGAGATGGTGTTTTGTTTTCAATTTCTGATGTATGGATTAAAAAAGAATTACAGTTTTTTTTATAATATACCTACTGAGTATAGTTTTATAATATATGAGTGAGTCGAAACAACAACTAAAAGCGTGACAGAGTGGTATGAAACAAGACAATGAAAATAATTTTGACCCAGATATTATTAGCGCCAGTAGAAAACGAAAAAATGTAAACAAACCTAAAATAGTACATTGTGCATCAAGGGAGGTAAGTACGGAATTACTAACGAGAGTGTTAGAAGCCCGACGCCGTGAGGCGGAGGGCTTTTATGACTCGAGTTAGTATTCCGCTTACCTACCGTGATGCATACAATGTTTTTCATCACACTTGCCGACAAAAAAATGAGTTTTAAGACATAATATTATTAAATGACGTACTGACATTTCTATTACTCCCTAGGGAATATCACTTTTCTATTACTCCCGCTGCGCGCGTTAGCAATGGCGCGCTTAGACAGCAAGTGTGATGAAAACGTACATTATTGAATGATCACGCACTTTCAGAATACAAATATTTAGAACAATATTAAACACTATCCTAAAAATGAAATCAATAAAATATTAAGGACGTATCAGATATTTAATAATAGGAATTTTGTGTTCAGGATCATGACATATACAGTTATACAGTGTAAGCATGTTCCCATACAACCCATACATACACTGTACATCTATCGAGTCACCAATCAGAATTACAAAAATGCAGACTTTTCAGTGTTCAGTGTTACCCCTAATATCAAAGCAACCTTGAACGAGTGGTGCTCTTTCATAACAGTCATAAGTTATTCCGTCGATAGGGCGCGGAAAGCGATAAAATATGGAATGTTTTATTACAAGCCACTCCTCGTCTAAAATTAGCTCTCATCAATTGGTCACGAGTGTTATCGAGTCTCCTCCGGTTTTATTGCATTCTTTTATTCCGTAGAATAATATTCCGGTCATAATCGGAGATATATCGAGGTCTTGCGAGGTATTCCGTGCTTCGTTTCGATAAAAGACGGAGCACATTACACTCATCAGCCTATTTCAGTTACTGACTGCCTATGACTTGGTTTTCGTGGATTTTTAAATACTACTTCATTGACGCTGGATGCAGGTCGCTTCAAACCGGTGTATGTGGGTTTCAAAGGGGAGGCCTATGTTCAGCAGTGGACGTCTTATGGTCTCAAAAAATGATGATGTTGATCTCATTGTCCTTTTCCAATACTCAAATTATATACCCACCACATTTTTAGAGTCAACGGTTTAAGCGTAAAGAGGTAACATAGATGTACATGTGATTGTTTTTTTTTATCTGAACGCATTGCTTGAGACATAGTTGTCATCGACCTTCCCACAGAACTTACCATTACTATATACATTCTCACTCATAGAAACAATAACATGACA
The DNA here is from genome assembly GCA_025490895.1 of Thaumatotibia leucotreta. NCBI lineage: Eukaryota > Metazoa > Arthropoda > Insecta > Lepidoptera > Tortricidae > Thaumatotibia > Thaumatotibia leucotreta. The sequence continues at coordinate 23,050 of JALPQI010014333.1, read as the reverse complement.
CTAACCTCTGACATGACGAATTCGCCATTCATTAACTCCTCACTATCAGTTACACCAACATGATCATTCACTTGAACGAACCACCATACACATTCCAACTAGCAAATCCTTGTATCTTACGCGTTAAGGTTTAAAATACAAAAGCTGATCTGCATTACATTTTGAAATTATAAACGCGTTCAAAGAGCGACTTTTTCAGCTAGCTTTAAGGGTCAATTTGGAAGAGCTCTTCAAATTATAAATGCGGATGAGGGAAGTCTTATTCTCAAGTTTAACGTTACGAAGTTGATTCATTATGAACATCATTATTCTGTCAAAAATGAGTACCTAGTTGTAGATTACTATAATTTCGCAGCATTAGCTAGCCTTAAAAGACTAGGTCTTAAGATCTATAACAAGGAGAAATAATATATCAGGTAGGATTTGGCGCTTCAGAACAAAAGTCACTCATTAAATGGATGAAGATGTCTTCGACACTCTTCTAATTCCATCTTTTGGTTGGTTGGTTCTCCCAAAAGCAATCGTAGCATACCTATGGATGGTTTTTAGCATACCTATGGAAATGAGATTACAAACCGACAGTTGGTAACTATAGTCAAACATTCCACGATAAAAAGGCTCACATTTTGTGTACCTTTTCATCCTGAAATATTTCGACTTCATTTGTGTGTTTCTGCTTTATCAATCCTGTTAGTTTTTTTAGTATTTTCAGCGCTCTTGTAACTTAAAGATGTACAGTCGACCAATTTGAAGCCTAGGCAACTGAAGAACTATGTCAAAGAGACGCTATAATCAAGTTGTCAGAAATCTGTTACTGGGTGAATATCTGATCGTTTCAACCGCCTAATTTTGGTGGCATCATTTTTGCCGAAGTTTCTATTCCCTACAATGCTACTTTATCATTTGAAGGAGGCACGGTGCCTTATACCTACAGCGTGTTTTTTTTCATATGCTATAACTATAAGGGAAGCTTATTTAGGTCAAATATAATTAATTTCTCTAAGAAACTAGTGTTTTAACTCTTACCGTTATTGAGTTATTAAAAAAATAAGTTTAATCACTGAACATGTGTATTGCAACCTTTATTACATTCTAATGTTACTTATTTTGACATGTGCCGTCAGTCACCTGAGATTAACTTTTATTTTATTCTTAAAGTTCTCTCACACTTACCATTTCATTTATTATGTATGAAAACAAAAAAAATATTTTTTATCGAATTTTACAAAAGCCGATATACCAGACAACTTTTATTAATGGCCCTAGTAACCTGTCTAATTTATCGCAAATCGAAACAAACACCCTGTACAAATGGCGAAGTATAACATTGAGACGTTTAGAAACTTCGCCAAAATTATGCCACCAAAATTAGGCGGTTGAAACGCTCAGATATTCACCCTACTACTATTTGTCTTTTAGACAAGATTTTAGAGTGTTCTAGGGTTATTAGAGGTCCTTCATGTTTATGACATGGTGGTCATTCTAGGTATTCCCTCGGTAGATACGTATTATATATGACGCAAATAAAAATCAACACGCCATCGTCATATTTTATGTAATGCGTCCTAATGTGTAAACGTAGCCCGCTTCATAAACGTAGGTCGTAAGTTTCATATTACTTGTATGAATCACATGCTCCTTTGCAATGGAGCGATATAAACTATCTTGACGTTTTAAATTGATTAAAATATGGCGTCGGGTTGTGTGATTATTTGTTATGGAGGGGCCAGGCCATAGCAACGGTAGTATGAACCACTTATATAAATACAATAGGTTTAGACTTATTCATGTTTTAGTTCTAGGTTACTACTAAATTTTCAGATTTCGTTTGTTTTCAAGTTCGAAATTGTCCTTCAAACCACAGAACTATAATATATAACCCTGTCCATCATCCACCATTATGAACTTGAATAAACGATTGAAGCACTGAACTATTTCATCATCATCATCATCAGCCTATGATAGTCCACTGCTGGACGTAGGCCTCTCCTATTAACTATGCGTATAGACGCATTAGGAGGTAAATGCCCATAATCGCCACGCTGGGCAAGCGGATTGGTGATCGCAGTAATGTGCCCACTATGATGACGCTGCTGCCCGTCATCAATCAAATAAAGGAATGGTCAGTGTCACTTCAATCCCTTAGTCGACTCTTACGACACCCGCAGGAGGAGTTGGGGTGGTAACAAATGTATACTTACTGCCGTCACCACACGGCTTACTGAACTAATTATATACATACTAGCTTTTGCCCGCGGCTTCGCACGCGTAGATTTTGGACTTCTATGAAAAAAAATGTAAAAACCTAACCTGAACCTCCTTTGATAGTCGTTCGTTTCTATGTGGGGTCGCAGTTCTAACCTAACCCAAAACCTACTTTGATAGCCGTTCGTTTCTGTGTGAGATCGCAGTTCTTACCTTTCCTAAACCGAAGTAGAATCTTACCTTATTACATTCTGTCTGAAGTCTGTTTCATTGAACAGCATATTAGTATGACATAATTAAATACTTAATTGCAAATAAACTACACGAAATAAAATTAGCAACGCAGGCATCGTCATTTCCTGGGTGAATATCTAAGCGTTTCAACCGCCTAATTTTGGTAGCATCATTTTTGTCGAAGTTTCTATTCGTTACAATGTGCTACTTTGTCATTTTAAGGAGGCACGATATCTTATACAAATGGCGAAGTATAACATTGAGACGTTTAGAAATTTCGGCAAAAATGAGGCCACCAAAATTAGGCGGTTGAAATTCTCAGATATTCACCCTCCTACAAAACAATAATGTAATCCGCCACAGGCTTCGTCATTTTCTCTTATGGTAGAATAGTCAAGCCAAAACATTTAACCGGTGATGAGTCCAGTCAATCAGGACTCCCACCACAGTGACTCGATAAACCAGAGAAACGATATCCATGATGTTTTTTTTACTGTTTAACCATTTCACCCCTTTCAGAGGTTGAATTCTCAAAAACCTAAAACAAATCTTTATCTTTTTATGTTTAGGAATACTCCTGTAAAGTTTTGGATAAAATGGTTTAAATAATCAAGTTTTCCCATACAAACTCTGGACCCCCATCATTGCACTCCATAGGGTGTGGATTTTGATTTAAATTTTTTTATACCACCCCTACACCCTTAAAGGAACCCTACGTGCTAAATTTGGAATCTCTAGAACCAGAAGTAAACGTAAATAATTAACCTTTGTTTGTTTTTCGAAAATTTTAAATAAAGATTAATTATTTATGTTCTCATTTAATTTACAGAATACTCCTGTGAAATTTCGGATAAAATAGTCCAACTAATCTTGTTTCACCATACAAACTTTGGAGCCCCATTTCAACTCTATAGGAGGTGAATTTTGAAAAATCCTGGAATTACTTTTCTTAGATTTTTATTCTAAATTAGTTTACGTAATATGCAATTTCTTAATCTAAAACTAAACTTTTTTTCATACAAACGTTCAACCCCATTTTTATCCCCTTAGGAATATTTTTTTTATACAAGTACTCGAGGTAAAATACTCGAGCTATATAACATGGTAGAGGTATGTAGATAAGTACCTACTTCTTCATTGGCAACAACACTTCTATGACGTTTTGAATTAAATAGCCCAACGAATCTGGTTCCTCCTTACAAACTTTAACCTTCCATTTAACCCACATCCATAAACATCAATTTTGGGAATGAATTTTCAAAAATCCTGAAACACGTGTTTACTTATTTATTGTTAAAAACATTCATGTGAAGTTTCGAATAAAATAGCCCAACTAATCTTATTTCCCCATACAAACTTTAAACCCCATAGGGAATGAATTCTCGAAAAACCTGAAACACGTGTTTACTTAAATATTTATTGTTAAAACATTCGTGTGAAGTTTCGAATAAAATAGCCCAGCTAATCTTATTTCCCCATACAAACTTTAACCCTCCATTTAACCCCCATAGGGAATGAATTTTCAAAAAACCTGAAACACGTGTTTACTTATTTATTGTTAAAAACATTCATGCGAAGTTTCGATTAAAATAGCCCAACTAATCTTATTTCCCCATACAAACTTTAACTCTCCATTTAACCCCCATAGGGAATGAATTTTCAAAAAACCTGAAACACGTGTTTACTTATTTATTATTAAAAACATTCCTGTGAAGTTTCCAATAAAATAGCCCAACTAATCTTGTTTCCCCATACAAAATTTAACCCCCCATTTAACCCCTTTAAGAGAGGAATTTTCAAAAATCCGTTCTTAGTGCGCCTCTAGACATTATAAAGAATCTAAATGCCAAGTTTGAACTCTCTAGGACCAGCGGTTTGGGCTGTGCGTTGATTTAAGTCAGTCAGTCAGTCAGGACATTGCCGTTTATATATATAGATAAATTATAAATATTCGATGTCATATACCAAAGAAAAACGACCAAGATCACCTATGTCCGAGGTGGGGATCGAACCCACGTACTCAGCTTTCGCGGCTGATGCCTGTACCCCTCGTTCGTTCGTTCGTTGTTCGTGGTCGTTTTTCTTTGGTATATGACATCTAATATTTATAATTTATATAGTACTAAGTAGTGTGACTACTGGAGAAAAATTATAAAGTACAAATCAAAATATTTAGTTAATAAATAATTTGATTTGTGTTTTCACAATATGTTCAATAGATGGCAGCACCATCTCTCTCTAGCTATTCTAGAAAACTGTAAAGTATTCTAAATAGGAGGTGCAGGCATGTAGTTAGTGCTTGCCCTTAGAGAATGGTCAAAGGCGCCTAGCCTTGTAAGGGATTGCATATACCCGAGAAATTTGACCGGTGGTTGCTAAGACCGAGTGGCCGAGGGGTACAGGCATCAGCCGCGAAAGCTGAGTACGTGGGTTCGATCCCCATCTCGGACATAGGTGATCTTGGTCGTGTTTCTTTGGTATATGACATCTAATATTTATAATTTATATAGTATTAAGTAGTGTGACTACTGGAGAAAAATTAAAAAGTACAAATCAAAATATTTAGTTAATAAATAATTTGATTTGTGTTTTCACAATATGTTTATATACATATATTTATATACCCTCAAACTAGCCAACTTTGCCTTCAGGGGAAACATTGCCCAATACTAGAATTTTTAATAAATTGGTAAATATACAAAAATACAACACTGGAATATCATTTTTATTATAAAATAGGGTACGTGACTAGTAACACAGCGTATTACTTTTAAAAAACCTAGTAGTCGGCAATGTTTCCCCAGAAGGCAAAGTTGGCTAGTTTGACGGTAGTATAACCTGTGCTTCAATTCAAACCCATTGATCCGAATGAGTGTAGGCCCAGTAAAAAATTAAGAAATATTTTTTTTTTTATTTTGTTGCAAAAGCAAATTTTTGAAAATCTTTTATGTTCACGGGTATAGCTTTGGAGGTTTTATTAACCTAATAATAATTGATTTTGTCGTTGATATTTGTGGGTAAAGGGCACCATCCATGGCACGATAAATCGCTTCGATTGATTGGACGAAAATCGTGGCGATCGATCGCTTTAAAATTGCCAAACATACACGAAGCAATTGATCGTTACGACCGCGCCATACACGAAGCAATAGATGGCTACGATCTATCATTTACTCGTTGGAAACGGTACAATAAAGTCTCTGGACCCAATTAAATATGGATAACGATCTCCTTTTTTTTTACCTATGTGGCGTTATATTTGATCCAGCTTCGACTAAAGAAAAAGGAGTCGAGGGTAGGTACCTACACGAACACGTACCAAGGGATGCAGTGCGTGCGGTTCCGCGTCAAGAATGAGACTAAAATCGAATCGTTGCTCGCAAAGTACCACACAAAATCGATCTATCGTTACGATATTCATGATTGCATGGAGTTCTGTTGCGATTTCCGATATCGTCTTCGATCAAGTAAATCGTTAGCGATATTGAAATACATTATCGATTGGTCGTTTCGATCGGTTTGTAACGATGGATCGCACAGATGAATCTTACCATGTATGGGCCCCTTAAAGCAACCGTCCAAGTCTTAAATAGTTACTTGTCTGAATGTGAGAGTAACATGACCATAGTCATGCAGAAAACGACCAACTTCGATTTTTTGACAATGTAGAAAGCGACTGAACTCAATATGTTTAAGATTGACAAAAATAATTGTTGGTCTGCAAAACTAAGTACCTCTAGGTAGTCACATATGCCTCGAAACTACGGAATAATAAATTTTCTATTCTGTGCTCGAAACGATTAACCTCCTGCCGGCAGACAATAAAAATTGCCAGTGAATTTTGAATTAATAGTGCAGGAAATAGAATAGGATTTCATTTGTTTGAGACCTTTTAATAGGCCTTTAAACAAAACACTTTGCCAGATTGCCAGACAGCGGGGAAGTTCAACAACTAGGTTAAAAGGGTAACGGCAAAATATTTGTATAGTCAGGGCCATAAATAGACATACGATTTTAGACCTTATGCTCCATACATAAGTAAAGCAGTGTATACATATTTTTGTCCTTGACAGTACGTTATAATATTAGGAAAGGCTAGGCAGGCGCACCCTCCGTTGGCTATCGTGATATAAAACGACTTTGGTTTAATTTAATACTTTGTCTGGTCGTGGCAATAGTAATGAAGGTTATATTTTTTTTTACATATTTTGTTTGGATTAAAATTAGGTTTAATACCTGTGTAATGTACAGTCAAGAGCATAAATATGTATACACTTTTTTACTTATATAGGGTGTCCCAAAAATAACGTTTAGGCGGAGGTCGTCATATTCTTAGTAAGTCCCTTTCGAGATAGGTCATGTTCGGTAGATGCAACTTTCTGAGGATGTCATGTTCTGAGAAGGCCGCTTTCGGAGAGCGACACGTTCTAATTACGTCACATTCTTATATCGCCACTTTATGAGTTCGTCGCTTTCTGAGTTTGTCGCAATCGGAGTACGTCACTTTCGCATTTTACGGCGCTCCTGTGCGTTTCCGCAAATTGACTCCTAAGAAACTAATGGTCCTGATCAGGAATGGGATCGATTTAGCATAAAAAAATAATGCAAAAAATTTCAATCTAATTCTATGGAAAAAAAAATTTTGACTGTGGTGCTGGTAACCTTTCCAGTACAGTTTGTAGGTTGGTATGGTGATTGATATCAGAGAAAAAACAGGAAAATGGACTGTCAAAAACTTGATAGGGTAGGTATGTGATTTATTTAAGGTTCATTTTTATTTTACATCCTTACTCAACCGTAAGGAAAACGAGCAAAAAGGGAACATTATTTTACGGAATTGCAACTTTTAGAAATGACAGTTGACTTCCAGTCAACTTCCAGTTAAGTAGGGCGTTCATGGCAGGCCGCCTTGCAGTCCGCCTCTATGCGGGATCGTGTAAACAGAAGATGGATACTATAAGTACACCGTGTTTTTTTTTATTTGAGTTAAATATATATTATGTGATAATACATAGTTATTTATTATACATACAAGGAGGTGAAGTTGTTGTTTAACTCTCGGGCTTATACATATTATTATTGAGAAACATTTTTTTTGCATGGTTTTTTTCATGCCAATCGATCCCATTCCTGATCAGGATCATTAGTTTCTTAGAAGTCAACTTGCGAAAACGCACAGGAGCGCCGTAAAATGCGAAAGTGACGTACTCCGAATGCGACAAACTCAGAAAGCGACGAACTCATAAAGTGGCGATATAAGAATGTGACGTAATTAGAACGTGTCGCTCTCCGAAAGCGGCCTTCTCAGAACATGACATCCTCAGAAAGTGGCATCTACCGAACATGACCTATCTCGAAAGGGACTTACTAAGAATATGACGACCTCCGCCTAAACGAAAAATAACGCAAGATTTAAATGTAATGAAAAAGCATAATTTTTTCGACCAATTCCATTTTTTTTTGACACACAAAGTTCACAGAATAGGATTAAGTATTATAATTGCAAATCGCCCAGCGGCCCTGGTCTCCTTGAGGAAAAACGGTTTTGACTCCATTTTCTGACCGTTTTTCGTTCATTTAAGTGAATCCCAAATATTGCGATTTAACATAATTGTTTATTTTTTATGGGGTTACTTATAGTCAAAGATGGCCTAAAAGGCCGCAAGCTCAGCAAGCTCTCGATCGCCCATGGTTTGAAGGAGAGGATTTCACACTGCAGCAACGAAATTCACCCATATTTATGCAAATTTCATAGAAAATGTTACCAAAAGAGTGCTATGTTACAGCAAAGCCTTCGAAGTAATTTCTCGGCATGCTTTACCATACTAAACCCTATTCTTTGTACTTTATGATTAAATCAAGAAATAAGAAAGTCAAACAAGAAATAAGTATTTTTCATCGATTACAAATCTTGCGTTATTTTTGGGACAACCTTTACATATATGGAGCATAAGGTCTAAAATTGTTTATATATTTAAGCCCCTGATTGTCGAGCATGAGTTCGTTATGTGCCATTAAGTATCAATAAACTCTAGTCCTACGCTTCATAGTTCGAGGGTGCCGAACTAAAAAAGGTGATTTCGGATAATACATCTGGCCCATCTTGGTGATAGGGTTTCAACTACGTTCAATCACTTTCCTAAAAACGGGTAATTCTTGGTATGTTTTACTTTCTATTTTCTTTTGATTTGCAGTACTGTATACTGATACATTGTATTTCACAACTTCATTCTTTGCGATTTAAGGTTTACATAATTGTAGTATACTTATACTTGCAACACTAAAAAACACTCCCTCTTTATTTCACCCCCACTATCGGGGTACCATAGTCGGCTCACTGACTGCCACGTTTGGATCATTCAATTCAACGTTTCCGTGATCAAGCCTTCGCACGTCAAACAACAACAATGCTGAGTTTCTACAACTCTACGCTGCTGGGCAAACAAACAAAATAAAATAGCAATTGCAATAGTGTGTCCGCAAATTAATGATATTGCTGCCCATCATCAATCGTCAATAAATTAATGCTCAGTAACAGTTCAATTCCTTAGTCGACTCTTACGACACCCACGAGAAAATTTGGGGTGGTGACAAATGTATTCTTACTGCCGTCACCACGCGACAAACTACTACCAATTTATAACTATTACCAAACAAATACCGTTATTACAGAAGTTGTCAACAAGCCGATTTGCGTAATTACATTTTAAATTTTAATCAAATGCAAGCATGTATATTGTATACCTTATATCGATGGGGTAAAGTGAAAGACTGTATAGATATTTATGCACTAGCAGCAAGCCTAGGCAATTCAAGGCGATCTTTTATTCAGCTCGGTCAGAATGGGGTATGAAAGGGCACGCTGATGCCGTCGATCGATTCAAGGGCTGCTTTTGAACTTTTCGAAGGCGGATTTGTATTTTTTGTACCATCATAATTACAACTTGTTATAAGAATGTCAAAAGTTATGAACATGGATCTGACAAATGTGCGGCATTGTTCGCAATAATATGGACATGACTCCAAAGATGAATGAATAATTAAACGAATATTTTTTTGGAATTTGATTACGAAGATTTGAGGTGACTATTTGCGCGCAGAGCCGATGGTCGATGGGGTCGAAAAGTGCTCGAGTGGAGACCACGGCTAGGCAAACGCAGCGTAGGACGTCCACCCACAAGATGGCCAGACGACCTTATGAAGGTCGCCAAGACACGCTGGATGCAGGTTGCATCTAACTGGTACATGTGGAGATGCTGAGATGCTGCTGATGATGATGATTTACAAACGATTTCACAGTTACCGGTGTCAAATAGATAATTTACTGAAAATTACTAAATTATTAATTGTGAGCGAGTTTAGTAAAACGTCCCACTTTGTCGTTTGCCATAAAGCCGCTTTGTCAGTTTATTCATATGAAGATACAAGGAAATCTCGTCTTTATGGTAAGCAACAAAGTGGGACGTTTTACTAAAAACGAACACAAATATTCAATCAACTTAGGTGTCATGTCCATATTATTGCGAACAATGACGCCCATTTCTTCGATCTCTGGTTATGAAGCAGGAATTAATCGTACGCTTCGAAGACCTTTGACGGGTCTCAAATAATTACTGCATACCGTCTACCGTCGCCATCAGAAATATCTAAACACGCCTATACCGTTATGGAAATAAAGGCGTGTTCAGATATTTTTGAACGCCACGGACGCTACGATATATCTGATAGTGACTTTACCAGAAATAATGAAGCAATTTTACTATAGAGGTTAATAAAATCATGAGGTCTGTGACCAAATCTGCTGATATCGTTCGAGTAAACAGCTGCGCCTGCCTTAGGCCGCTGTTTCTATGCGATTTTGTTGCGAGTTTTTTTTGTTCATTACCATTCACTTTATTTACCGTTTTATAAAAGCAAACGAGACTATTATGCCAGAATAGCAGACAAACATGCGTCTGCTAAAAGATAATCCAAAATTACTCCACTATTTATACGCAATTCGTCTAGAATTTGGGAATGGTAATGACTTGATTGTTGCGACTGAATAATCGCATAGAACTACCCAGGCACTGGTCTCACCGCGAGCTACTAATAAACACGAACAACAGATACGCACTTCCGTGTAAAAAAAAGAGACACGGCTATTCGCCCAGCTATCAGCTATCACCGCCGGTCGAATATCGCCATGTCTCTTTTTTTACAGGGGAGTGCGTATCTTTTGTTCGTGTTTATAGCCGATAGTTCATAGCTTAGTAGCTCGCGGTGAGACCAGTGCCTTAAGATAGTTATAGACTTTATAGTACTAATAGTAGTTATGCTATATATATGATAATAAAGCAATATAGACCTCCCCCCAAGCTATGTTATCTAGCGATAGATGCAGTATGATTCATTAGCTGATGTATTGAGTCATTCATTACACATAATTAGTTAATTAGGTCCAATTTAAGCAAGCGTGTTAGTTACAATATTCCTTGTCTTCCTATAAAGTGAAAAGTGAATTCATTGCAAATACGATTTAGATTTTAATACTTTTTGTTCAGGGGGCGTTCAAGTATTACGTATCGCAATTTTGGGGGGAGGGGGGTCTCGTAAAACGTTACGATGCGTTACAGGGGCGGGAGGTGGTCTTACAACACGTTAGGTACGTAACATTTTTTAATGAAAACTAAGGAATCTAAAATCCCAAATCGGCAACCTTTTTCAGTTACGTTTCACGATTACAGCAAAGGCAATTAAAACTATACCAAGGATAAAAACTATAACATAACCTTTTGCGACTTTAGGGTAAAAATGGTCATTTGACTGTTACGTAACGCTTAGAGAGGGGGACACAGAAGAACGTTACGGTGCGTTACACGGAGGGGAGGGGGGTCAAAAATCTTCAAAAATTGCGTTACGTAATACTTGAACGCTCCCTCAGGACAATTTCATATATCCCCGAGATAGCGTTATTCTGATTTCAAGCAGACGAAGTCGCGGGCAACAGCTAGTGTTCTATAAATCCGTCAATGCAAAGGAGTTTGTCAGAGAAGGGTTTGAGAACATGTCACAACCTAACCGAGATTAATCTAAGGATAAGTACAATTATACATCTGTTCAAGTTCATCAGTCTTGTCTTGATGTGTCTTTCCAACAAATCCATCAATGCATTTCCTTCCGGAATTGCGCCAGTAAGTTCTTACCTACTGAGGAATGAGAGGTGATATATCACTATCTCATTCCTTAGTATAGGTCGGTATAGTTCGGGAAATATTATTTGACCGACTGTTATCTTACTTACGACCTTTTGTTTTGCGTTAACACTTACTAGACAATCAGCAGTCTAGCACTTTTCTATTGTTAATGATGCAAAACAAAAGGTCGTAAGTAAGATAACAGTCGGTCAAATAATATTTTCTCGAACTATACCTGCAACAATACGTGTTCACAAGTGTAGGTCGGGATTACCTCAGCCTGGCCTACTACGGCGAAAATCGAAATTCGTAAATTCCGAGGATTTTTGTCTATCACTCAAACGAAGACGTCATTAGAGTGAGAGAGACGAATCCTCGAAATTTACGAATTTCGATTTTCGTGGTAGGGCCGCTGTTTATCAAAAGCTTGTAATTTGTAATACAAGTAGAAGTCTCTTTTCATTGCCATTAATTAGATAAGGACTTCCGCTTGTATTTTTGATAAACATACCTTGAGTCTTAGATTATTTTGTGGGAGCCAAAGATGCTGTTAGGTAGTAAGGAAGTTACCACCTTTAACAAAGGCAGCAACGGGAAGGGACGACCACCTGCATCAGTTGTCCTTGACACGTATTAACTCATTAACTTGACATTAAGTAGCCCATTAACTAATCCAAGGGCCTCCATTGTCTTCAGCTTTTGGCCTCCAAAAACCCCGGAACATCATTGTCCCATGTACGGAAAAGATAATAACATTAATAACCTAATAACTCCATAACCTCTTGTTTATAAATGTCTCCTAAACTAGCAAGTTGATAATAGTTTGTCTATATTCGTCTTAGCAATATTTCAATAAGAGGGAAAGGGAGAAATGATACTTGTCGGTTAAGAGTAGCAATGTACAAGTCGCAGAACGATTCCAAAATTGCGGGAATATACTCAGAAAGATAGTATTATTTTTTTTTGAATAATAAATAAAATAAATATTCTTGGACATCTTTACACAAATCGACCTAGTCCCAGGGTAAGCTCAATTAAGGCTTGCGATGTGGGTACCAGTTGACGATATATATAATAGATAGATACATAATTATAGATACTTAAATACATAGACAGCCATGACCAAGGAGCAAATATTTGGATAAATAAATACACAAATAATGCCCTCGCCGGGATTCGAACCAGGAACCTCCCGCTTCGTAGGCAGGGTCACTACCAACTAGGCTACGGAGGCTGACAAAAATTATGTTTCACCATTGAGTAAACAAGGCATAAAATATACCTTAAAAAGCCCGTATGTATACAGGCTCATTCAAATCGATCAGTATGAGAAAGTCTGAAACTATAAGACTTACGAAGATCTGTTCTTAAGAACCATGTCATCGATTTTAATAACAAGAAAAACTGCATTCATGCATTTGATAAAAAAAACTTTTTTGAATACTTACACAATAAACACCTACCTAATAATAACAAAATAAGTACCTACGTGAAAACAATGCATTCTACATAATTATTCATTTTAAGATGCATTCAGACCAAACGAGCATTCGCTATTCTAACCCCCTACTCTACGAAATTCGATCGTTACACAAAACGTGATTCGTTGATTTCGTAGAGTGGGTCTGAATGCACCTTTAGACATCACGTTTCATACTCGTAAAGACATTTACTGCTTAACACCTACAAAATCGATATCTGCATAGACAGTTAGCAGAGTTTATTTTTTTCTAAACAACCTAGTTCAATTCCCTAGCTGGGAACAGTTTCTTTTTCAAATGTATGAATGCAGTTTTTCTTGTCATTAAAATCGATGACATGATTTCTAAGAACATATCTTCATAAGTATTATAGTTTCAGACTTTCCCATACTAACCGATTTTAATGAGACATCCTGTATAAAACGATTTTGGTATAATTGGATTGCGTGTAAAATTTAAATTACCGAGAACACATACACTAATAGAAATTTTGCAACTTATGACACTTCTCTTTGGGACATTGCTAGTAAGTAATAATATATGGTGGAAATAAGGTAGGAGTTAAGTATTTTCACCTTTACTGACATCCGTTAAAAATCGAATCAATAACAAACTATTCTCCAAATCCTGAACTAAAATAGCTTTCGCATTCCCCCAGCGGCACGCACTTGGCCCATATTGTAATGGACACGTGTGTATCCAGAAATAGACGAAATGTCACAGCATTTGGGTGTTAGAGCGTTGAACCCGATGTTTGGGATTGAAGGGTCAATAGTCGAAGGGTTCTGGCAACTTTGACCTACCGCGATGTGTCTCTGCCACACTAATGATGTATTTGTTAGAGGAACAGAGACGGATGTAAAAAAATATCATTTTTAAAAATCCGTGGTTGATATACTGCTTGAAAAAGGGGTTGCCGAGGCCTTGTGAGATCTTTGGTCACGAATAACTAAGTTCAAATAACTGTTTGTGGCTGATGAAGCGGCAATTTTGAAAATGTAGGCCCGAATTTGACCGACTATAGCAATTTTATGTATGATATTGCTCGGAACTACGAGTTTTTTCTATTCTAAAAATATAATTAACAATTCTATGATTTCTGTTACATTCTCTTGAAAAATCCGCGTTAAGCCGACGCTCTAAATAAAAGCGGACTCGCTCTTCAGATGCATTCAGAACAAACGAGTAGTGACCCTGCCTACGAAGCTGGAGGTTCCGGGTTCGAATCCCGGCGAGGGCATTCTTTGTGTATTTATTTATCACAAATGTTTGTTCCTTGGTCATGGCTGTCTATGTATTTAAGTATCTATATGTATCTATCTATTATATATATCATCGCCTGATACCCACATTACAAGCCTTAATTGAGCTTACCGTGGGACTAGGTCGATTTGTGTAAGATGTCCCAAGATATTTATTTATTTATTTAATCTAACCCCCTACTCTACGAAATTCGATAGTTACACAAAAAGTGATTTGTTGTTTTCGTAGAGTGGGGGATAGAATAGCGAATGCTTGTTTGGTCTGAATGCACCTTTACTTGTATGCCATTATTCTTTGCCTATGAAGAGACTAACCAGAGTTTTTATATCAGGTTTTTTTATTGAATTAGTAGCCTTATGATATGAAGGATCCGTGATCATATATCGTCGTTGCTGCCACGTTCTAACATGTATGCGAGTGCAAAGTACCTTTTCTGTTAACATAACTAATATAACGACGTATGACTTTGACTACCGGATATTAAACAAGCAAGTACAGATTATGGACAGTTTAAAACAATTTAACGGTCATTAGTAAGCAGCTGTGTCACCAGTGCGTGACGAGGAAAGATTACGCTGAGCTTTTTCATATTAACGACGTCGACAACGGGTGGTCAATTGGTCATGCCTTTATACGAGTAAATTAAGTCACAAATGGCAGCGTCGAGGAAAAAAAATCGGGGTGTTCTTAAGTTCCAAGTTCCTTCCATCTTCGTCATCATTTCAGCTATAAAACGTCCACTGCTGAGCATAGGCCGCCCCGTTTGGACCCCTACATGCACCTCTTGGAAGAGAACTGCATCTAGTATATCCCGGCGATCTTCTTTTATGACTTAATGAGGTTGTCTGTCCATCTAGTCGGACGTCCTACTTTTAGCAAAATTTTATTTGTATATTCTTTTTCACCTGGCCGTTTGAGGTTCTCATTTGATGCAACTGCCACCTTAACTGGCTTGAATTAAGTATTATCTTAGCTGAATTCCTATAAGGGTTGCGGTTTTTCTCTCGATTTATTGGACAATTAAATGTCGCCATTAGGCATACCGGAGCGGCCAATGTCACAATCATCTGAGCTGGCTTCTATTTTATGTACACAAAACAAAGGTAAAAAAATACACATAACAATTGGAATGGATACAAAAGCGAACTTATTCCTGTAAAGGATCTCTATTGCCATGGAGTTAAAGTGCATGTTCAGATATTTTGAGCGCCGTGACCAGTGCCATGTACCTATCTGATGGAATGGGAGGCAAACGAGTATATGTATCGCCTGATGGTAAGCGATCACTGTCACAGCCATGGACACCCGTAACACCCGTGGTATTACAAGTGCATTGCCGACCTTTAAGATGGGAATACGCTCTTTGCTTGAAGGAAACACCGCAGGCGATAAATCATTCCAGAGTTTAGCAGGAAATTTCTAGAAAAATATACAGTTGAAGACTGCCAAACGTCTAAACGGTGAGGATGGAAATGTTGTTGTATTTTATTTCATAATTTTGATTTATGTTTTTTGCCTAGCCTACCTTGGACGTTGGTTGGTCGGAACTTTGCATTTTCCTTTGGCAACTGATGTCGTACTTTTGTACATGCATTCATTTTGATATAAATAATAACCTGCCTGTTCAGAAGCGGGCCAAGACCTCATTAAATGTGGTTGCGTGTTAGGAGCGTCCGTGCCGTGACCTGTCATATCGATTGACGCATTTCGCATTTTGGGGCAGCTCGGATTTGAAGCACTGTTTACTGTTAGTCTGTGTCTACATTGTTTTAAGTTTAATTGACGAGCTCCGTGACTTCTTGTTAGTTGGTAGCCGTGCGCTGCCGTGTGGTGACGGCAGTGAGAATACATTTGTCACCACCCCAACCCTCCTGTGGGTGTCGTAAGAGTCGACTAAGGGATTGAAGTGTCACTGACCATTATTTGATAAAAGATTGATGATGGGCAGGAGCGTCATCAATGTCATCATAGTGTCCACATTACTGCGATCGCCAATCCGCTTGCCCAGCGTGGCGATTATGGGCATTTACCTCCTAATGCGTCTATACGCGTGGTTATTGGCCTACGTCCAGTAGTGGATATTCATAGGCTGATGATGTGACCCTGGCTGGGACGGTGAGGTTTCGGGTTGAATTCCAGTAAGGGCTTTTTTTTCAGTCAGCATCTTTCAATGCATTGGACTTTGCTTCTACGCTTTCAACAGTGTGATTTTTTATTCATCGGCCAAACTTTAGGGGGTAAATTCTGAGGTCATATTGATGAACTTTTACAATGAGACCGACATCCAATTATAGAAAAAAAATCTGATGTTCCATACAAACCCAGAGATATTAGTAGGCGGAAATGTATGGAAATTTCAGTTTTTTTTCGGATTGGATGACGGACCATACTCCATAGTAAAAATTTTAATATTTTAACGTTAAATAAAAAACACCCGTATAATGGCTCATTTGATCGTCAGTCACGATTGTTAACTATAATACAAATAATTTATAATTTAATCGTGGCAAATATAACAACAAGCATGACAAGACGAAACAAAGCACACAAATTCAGCATTGAATATTATACCACGATATGGACGACTATGTTCAGTTGTATTTAAGTATCAATATGTCGACGCTTATCATGAACAAAGCTGCATCTTTAGACAATACTTATCTTGTTGTAATTTTAATTCTAATGATAACCTAAATGGTCGCGCACCGTGCGGTTTCAGAGGAACTTCCTTCCGCGGACGGTCCGTCTGTGGAATAAGCTTCCTGCCGAGGTTTTCCCGTTGGACTACAGTATGGGGTTCTTCAAAAGAGGAGTGTACAAGTTCTTATTGGGTTGGCAACGCGCATATGACACCCCTGGGGTTTGCATGTGCCCATAGGCTACGGTGACTGCTTTCCATCAGGCGGGCCGTATGCTTGTTTGCCACTGACGTGGTATAAAAAAAAGCACTAGAATGCCAATTGCAAGCGCGCGTACTATTTTGGAATACATCGTTGTTCATGATATTGATAAGCGTCGATGTGACTATCGAGTGAAAACAAAACAAGCCTTAATTGGGCGTATCGTGGGACTAGGTCGATTTATGAATTCATGATAATAATGTATAAACATTTTTCACAAAGGTATTTTATTTTTAAGGTCCTTTAGGATGCTCTTCAACTCATTGGCATTTTTTGAGTAACAAGGCATACGTATTGTCTCGTTCTCTTTGTTGTGATTCCTAAAGGACATATCGATTTTTGTCAAATTATGAATGAAAAGCCTGTTCAGGTTGACGTTATACTCAAAATTCTTTTTCTCAAACATGCAAAGAAATATTGTCTTTACGTTCCTTAAAATAGACTTGGAAGTATTGCTTTTAGGTCGCAGTAACTCACTGGGATGGAAATAGAATTTCATAACACTTTTCAGGCCCAGGCCTGCAAAGTAACATTTTTTTAATTTCGACAACATTGTCATAATTTTTTTTGTATTCCTTTGAGAAAAGCACTATACATGCATCGGCGTGAAAACGGATCCCCGGCCTCGTTACCTATCTGGCGTACCTATATACCAACTTTGCCGGAAATCCTCATTTTACCGGCCTCTGATGTAAACATGTAATGTACTATTGTTTCATGTAAAATGTAAAAGAAAGAAAATCGAAAATGTCCTTCGAAAGTTTATTTTTTTCAATAGCTTGAACGGACAGGTAAGTTTTCCTACTGATTTATTAAATAAATCCGCAGTGGGGTCCGCAAATCACAATAGTTCAGTTAGACACTAATGATGGCACTTCGACCTTTGCGGCACCTACAGCACTAAACTACTTTGAGGCCATTAGAGTTCATGTTAATGGGCTTTTATCTATCCTATCCATTTTGATAACTAGCTTTAAACCACGGCTTGTAATGAGAACATCAGTGTGAACAAATGAGTGTTAAAAAAAGTTTAATTCTAAATACGTATTGTCTTTAGGGGTTTGACATGTTTTCCATGCGTTAATAGGTACAGTTGAGTTAATAATGTATACAATTATGAACCTTGTTTTAATGCAACAAGTAAAATATGATTACATAATGTGAAAAGGTAGTCATTGCCAGAAGAAATTAATATTATTCAAAATCCGCAATGTGGCGAGGGTCAAATAGGCAATTGTGCGTACCTGGATAATTGTACTTAGAGTATGAAATAAGGAATCACTTAAGTAGGTACATATATTTTGTACTCGAACTCGACTGACTCAGGTTAAAAATATGTTCTATGATTTCCCTTCAGATCATCACGATTTTGTATGATTTTTCATCGTATTGCAATAATGCAAGGTACAAATTTGGTAGTCAGTAAAACGAACGTAAAAAGTTCAGTGTTAATTTGAAAATTAATTGGGTCAACATTCTTTTACATTTTGACAACGAAAATAATGTTGACCCAATTAAGAGCACACTTTTTTAAACAGTCACTACTTATCCTTTTTGACTGTGGGACGACGGAAACAGCGCGTAAGCCAAAAATTTTAATATCCATGCCAAATTGCAGCTTTCATTCTACATTAGAATTTACTAGAACTAGTATTAATAATCACTGAGCTAAGCCGTAGACAAACAGATAATGCAAGACTACAATACAAAGGTTTCTAATAGACTACGGATCCCTAAATTACAGAAAATTTTACCTGAATATGCACTCTGACGACATAAAATTACAGGCTTGCTGCTCATAATATAATTTTCTTTTTTTCTTCACAAAAATGCAATGAAATATTGTTGTCATGTTCCTTATAGGCTGCGATTTGTGAAGTATGACGTTTCGTTACTGGAATTTAATACAAATCTTGAAGGACTAGGCCGGCAACGTGGTCTTTTTGATTCCATTCAACATAAATTTGTCAGGCATCATGACAAATTCATGTGCCATTCTGCCACTATATGCATTCGGCCGGCAACCCCTTTCGTCCCAGTTCTCTATAGTATATTAGTTAGCACCCTGGCAGCTTTGATATCTAATCGTAACTACACTAAGATTGAAACGTCCATCCTCGATCAATTGTGCGTGTCAGCCAAAAGTGTCCCAACTCCCGACACTGGTACCGTCGGCTTCAAGAATATACTGTCAATTTTGGTCCGTGTGCGATGGGCATACGTTCTGAAATGTATACTTTTTTAGTCGTGACCATAGTTGGGTATTTCTCAGAGCGTAAACGGACATCTCATTCATCTGGTCACGTTTTTTTGAAAGTGGCTGCATCATTTGGTACCATTTTCGGTCGTCAGATACAGCACCCGTTTCTCTATAAGACAACCAAAACCAACCTCAAATCATTCAGCCACTTCAAAAAAAACGTGACCAGATGAATGAGATGTCCGTTTATGCTCTGAGAAATGCCCACTTACAGATAAAGGCAATCGTCTTCAACCATATCTAAAGTTAACAGTTAACTATCAGTAATGTACATAACTACAAGTTAACCTAACATTTATCTAGATAAATAAACTATCGGGAGTAAAGGTCATCTGAACTGATACGCAACCGACTTAACAAAACTCAACCTAAACGTGCTTACACTAAAATTCATTTTCCTATTAATTCTGTAGCTGTATTTTTAGACAAATAAAAATGACGAAGAAAGCTATTGAAGCCGTTTAGTTTAAATTGAAGATTCTTGAGCAACTGACTGGCAATTAGGTTGGTTACGTCACGAGTGTTATTGTCAGAATTGGGGCGCAGAGCTTCTGCGTCCTTACCATGTGTTAGCCGCGTGAGCTAAACGATTCCTATACCACCAGTAGAAAATAAATAAATAAATAAACATGTCGCACAATGTCGTAACAGATGTGCTTACTATAATATAATAGAAAAAATCAACTGTGTGAAAAACTGGTTGACACGGGATTCGAACCAGCATCCTTTGGTTTTAAACAAATACCTATGGCTGACTTTCAATAGCATTTCGTCTCTATAGTACTTAAATACGTCTGGATTGTTTCCCATGACTAAAGTTATAAATATCTGTGATAGACAAATGAATAAATGCTCTCGCCGGGACTCGAGCCCGGAACCTCCAGCTTCGCCAGCAGAGTCACTAGTCAATTAATAAAATTGTACTAGGGCAACATTACAGTTCATGGTAAGGAACCTGTTTAAATTTCAAACAGATTTGCTAGGAAAGTCCAGGATTGCTACCTCGAACACCGAAGTTCGAAAATTTCGAGGATTTGTCTCTGTCACTCCCAATGAAAGCGTCATTAGCGTGACAGAGAAAAATCCCCGAAAGCGAACTTCGTGGCAGGCCAGTGAACTATAGAGAAACGTCCCAAATGGACGTCAAAAAATACGTCGTAAATCAAAGCGGTTAGCGGGATTACCGGGATTACGTTAAAATAAACTCGCCCGCTGCGAGTCGAATCACAGCGAAAAATTATTTGCGGAAAAGCGAAATCAAGCTTACGGTCCAATCCGTTTGATTGTAAAGAACTACCGTAGGCCATTGATCCAAGGGATATAATAGTTCTGTGGATATAAGTATACATACGCATTAGAGATCCTTTAAAAACCTTTTCACCACACTGCTCGTAAACACACTGTTTGTCCTTCAATTTCAGAGCGCAAAACTGTGTTTTAACCTCTAGAGGTTAAAGTAATTTTTTTTTAATCTTCTGGGTAGACTAAAGCAATAACTTATACAGCCTGAGAGTGCAATAAGCTTTTTGACGTTTGAACTAGACAGTACGTTCGAAAACTCAATAGTTTCAAACAGATTCATACACATGAACCTTTCATAATATTATATTCAATATGCTAAAATCCAAATTAAATACCACATTTTGTTGTAAAAGGCTTTTAATTAAAAATTCTAAAAATACGACAAATAAAAACACTAGGAAAATAAAAGTGTTGACACTATGCAAATTTCAGAACGCATCCGAATATTTTTTTCTTTTAAAATCTAAACGAGTTCGGTCGCGTTTTGTTTTCTTTCACTCTTAATTTTCAAGTTTTTGGGTAATTGCGAGATGCGAAAGTGGGATAATTCCGAAAATCACAGAAAAATCACCAATAACTACATGAGTCTCATTTTGGAATTATCCTGAATTTTTAAGCATTGCCACGCCAAGATAAATATTTGAGGTTATTGTTTTATTATTTGTTGATTTGTTTATTTTTTGGAAGTTGAGGACTTGCAAAAGGTATTTAACCTTCTAATTTGTTATATTTGAGTTTTATTTCGCATGTTTCCTCGCTTTAGTGTGGTGAAAAATGTTGTGTTTCACTCGGCAGCAAAGCTTGTTCAACTCTCGTGCCTTAAAACCCTCGCATCGCTCAAGATTCCAGTTTATGAACCACTCGCTGCGCTCGTGGTTCAAATTCTGGAATCTTTCGCTTGCTCGGGGGTTTTTTGCTAATATTTGCACGAGGGTTAAACAATCACTTTGCTCCCTAGTAAAACAAATAACTATTGTACTCTGCCATTTCCTTTCAAAAGATCAGTAGCCGTACCATGACTTTGCAAGTATCGGTAGCGTTAGGTTTTTCTCGATACGTAAATCAGGCTATCGCGCTCGGTTAAATATTTCAATGCGAGCACGATATAATGCATTATGTATTGAGTAAAACCTAACGTATCTTTACTTTCCAACTCATGGTACGGCTACAGATTTATTAATTTCTTTTAATGCACTTTCATTTTGACATTCGGTAAATTTATAATGAAGGTGCTGGAATTTCCAGGGACTTTCGGAGATTTGAAGTGTCGAGTTTTCGTCTCAGAAAATAAGTGGCCCGTTTCTCAAAGGCTTGTAACTTGTAATACAAGTGGAAGTCTCTTTTTAACACAATTAATAAGAGAACGACTTCCACGTGTATTAAAAGTTGACTAACTCCAGAGGTGGGATTCAAGCTGAGGCCGTGGGTCCAAATCCCACCTCCCGCGTTGGTGCATTTCGGTTTTTTCATTGGTATATGATATCTAATATTTAAATGTATTATGATGTGGGACAGCAGACGCGTCTGTTTATCGAGTTAAAAACTGAAGACACCTATAAAAATGTCAGATGCTGCTCATAAATGCGCCGCAAGCGTAGCCAACGTAGCCATTGCCAAAGACCTACATTTTCTGTCTGGCGAGGCTTGCCACCCACTCCTTTAGTGCTTCATCAGTAATCTATATTTTGTATGTATTATCTAGCATACATCACATTTTCAGCGTATATCAGTCCACAACAAAAGAAAGGGACAAGGCTATACGAGCCGTATATCACTGTCCCTTTACCTGAACCTTAACTGAATCGCATTAGTACGCCATGGTAACCAGGGATGTAACGAATGTGTTATAAAGGTAGCGGAAGCAGAAGTTTTGAATTTAGTTTAACGGAAGCAGAAGCGGAAGCGGAACCGAAAACAGAAGCGGAGCTCGAGTGAGAGCTAAGTAGACGAGATGTTAAGGGTAGGTAGAGAGATAGCAAGCGGAGAAATGAGCGAATGACAGGTATAAACTTGTTGGATTTGAATGTACGCCATTCATGTCCCACCATCGCTCTAGGCTCCAACATCCGCTATGACTTCTGTTTTAAAAATAATAGAACCAGAACAGAAGCGGATGTGTAAAACAAAACAAAAATTCCACAGAAACAGAATCGGAAGCAGAATTTCGTTACATCACTAATGGTAACCCCTTAGGGCTCTAAAGTTGAAACTCCGATCATAGCCGTGTGG